>CALSBZ010042059.1:0-16623 GCA_943591055.1 Gobionotothen gibberifrons | reverse complement strand
AACTAAAGTACAAGTATCTCAAAAGTGTCCGTAAGTACAGTAACTGAATAAATGTAATTAGTTACTTTACACCACTGTGTCTTATCTTGTCTATAAGTAAACAATGGAGTCTGAGGTTTAACTTCATGCTCTCATCTCTCCACAGCAATCCAAACTGGAGAAAGCCGACATTTTGGAGATGACAGTGAAGCATCTGCAAAACATCCAGAGCAGCCACGGTAAGAAACATGTGTTCAAAGCGACGATTCAAAGCTTTGAAATGCTCTATTTGTCATATGCAGAATAATATAGAAAAGTAAAGTACACAAAATGGTTCAAGGAAGTTGCAGAAATAAGAAAGATATGTACATTTATAATAGATATTAAATCATGGGACCCTGTAGCTACTTAAGGGATCCCTTAAATCTGCACAGCCTTCAGCTCTAAAATATAATATACTGCAGTTTGTAATATATTCATTGTATTACGTTTTTTTAGTTTATTTAGTTTATTTATTCTTGATGTAAATACTTGTCTTTATTCTTTTAATGTAAAAATTGTAATATCGTGCTATTTTTTTACAACTTATTTCCTTATGTTTGCACCAAAGCAAATTCCTTCTATGTGTAAATGTACCTGGCAATAAACTTGATTCTGATATTGATGGTTGTGGATATTGTTATGGTGAGAAACAATACTATATCCTATCATTTGGGTGTGTTGATTCATATGTTTCTCAAAGGGTTGACCTTCAATCTCCAACCAGATGTTCAAAGATTGTTTTTAAGAGAAAGTGTGGCGGGCAGTGGGAAAGAAGTAACAGTTGATAACATATTTTTAAACTTTCGTTTTTATCGAGTTAAAGGTGGGGTAGGTAATTCACTTCAGAAACACTTTTTGTTATATTCCATGGAATGCTCTTAACATCCTGATAGCAATGAATATCTTAAATGCTTTGACAATACAATAAATACATAAAAAAATGTCATCTATGGAAGCCGTGGCGCTGTAAAAAGCACGACCAATCATCTGAGCCGGCCCGGCTAAAGTAACTGGATGGCCTACCTGCCTGTCAGCCTTCCATCTGTGCACAAACTTATCTCGTGCCCTCATTGGTCATGTGCACGTTCGTGTGTGTTGGAGGAGGGGCTCTGGAAGGAAGTCTGAAGGAAGGGGCAGATTTTTTTGGGCTGCGTAGTTTCAAAATTCTAGCGCACTCAAGCTGGTTTCTCCATTCTTACCTACCCTTTAAGTTTAAACAAAACAGATTGTACTTGTGGCTTTTCTTGGCATATAACAATGATAGAAAACACAAGACAAGATCATAAATAAAAGACAATGAAATAAATCAAATAAACATCAAATTGAAAACTCAACAGTCATGGTTACAATTTGCAAACAGATGTATTGTGTGTATCTCCTGAAAAGCATATGCCTTAGTCTTTTTCCACAGTGTCATACATGATTCATTTCTTCCATAGTTGAAAACATTTTCCGGCAGTGGCTCAGTCAGTAGGGGCTTGGACTGTGAGCCGTAGGGTCGCCGGTTCAAGTCCCCGAACAGACCTAAATATGGAGTGTGGACTGCTACTTGGAGAGGTCCCAGTTCACCTCCTGCCCTGCCGTGGTGCCCTTGAGCAAGGCACCGGACACCCCCCTTCCCCCCTCACTCCCATTGCTCCTACTATTAGGATGGGTTGAATGCAGAGGCCACATGTCGCTGTGCGCTCTGCATGTGTGACCATCCCTTCAATTCTATATTTGACTGCATGCATTCTCTACTTTGACCACTAGAGGCTGCTCTAACCTCACTCCCCTCCTCCTTTCTCCCCCTGCAGACCCCACATTAGGCCCGGAGGCTCAGCAGAAGTACAGCACAGGCTACATCCAGTGCATGCATGAAGTCCACAACATGGCGCTCACCTGCGAGTGGATGGACAAATCTCTGGGCTCTCGTCTGCTCAAACACCTCCTCAAATCTCTGCCCAAATCTAAAGAGCCTTCAGCCCGAAATGATGCTCCTCTCCCAGGGGTCTCCGCCCTCAGAGGAGACCTGGAGATGTGGAGACCCTGGTGACCCTCTGGATGGTTGATGGATCAGTTATGTATCTTATAGATATGCTGCTCAGAAGACAAACGTGGGGCAGTTTTTGTTCCGGTGGTTATTATGATTATTGTGGATGTGCTATAATGATTCCTCAGTACTTCCCTTTAGAAGTCGACCTCTCGTAGCCTGCATTATAGAAGGCTCCTATTCATCTTTGTGTGTATTTATTGTATTAACTGCTTTATTTATTTGATATTATAAGGCATTTTAAGACTAAACTATTCTGCTTGCTATTGCATAGATGTTTATGTACTCCTCCTTTGCTGTAGGATTAACCCGAACGACAATAATAAAGTTTTTATTCATCTTTGTGAAAAATCATGTCTCATGTACTGATTGTCCTGAATGTTTTATGTTTTATTATCTCGATGCCCAAGACACATTTCCCCTAAGGGAGACAATAAAGCTCTAATGCAGGGGTTCCCAAACTTTTTCTGTCAGGGCCCCCCCTTTGGAGAAAAAAGTAAGTCGGGCCCCCCCAACACAAATAGCCAGGCTCAGTGGCGGCGCCAGATATTTATTTTGGGGTGCTGCGGGGTAGCTTGACGTTTCATAGAGAGGGCTCAAACATTAGGGGGGTCCGGGGGCAAGCTCCCCCGGGAAGATTTATTTTTAAATATTGAAGTTAAATGCATCAATCTGGTGCACTTTGAGAGCAACATTAAGAGATCTATGGATACCTCTCTCAACACCCATATGAAACAGAACTGTAAACAGATTTACTTTTTCTTTATGGATATTTTACAAATCACCCTTTTAAACTTTATTCTTGTTTTACTGTCATATAGTATTTCATACCTGTTTTTCATGTATTCTCTTATTTTTTTATAACTATAATGATCATATAAACGTGTGCCTCGGAAATAATTGTTTACATTAATGGTGACCAAAACATTTGAGACCCACTGAGATAACACTGAGAGAGTCTTTTAGTTCACTGAGTCTCTCAGTCTGACAGGAGAGGACTCTCCTCCACTTTGTTGTTGAAAAAACTCTTTATATCCGTTAGCGTAGCTCGCTAGCACCAGAAGCTAACAACTACGATCTCCAGTACCGGTTCGCTCTCTCTCTCTCTCTCTCTCTCTCTCTCTCTCTCTCTCTCGTGCGCACACGCACACAAAATGGCTCGTTCCCCACACACACAGAGCCGAGCTTTAATGAAACACAGAGACCCAGACGTAATAGTACTGTATCATAGAAGGACAGGAAATCACATCCAAACTGTTCAGGATATTTATTATAGTATCATATGAATCAATACACACATACAAAATCAAATGAGGCATATTTAAGTGTTGTTTGTTTGTTTAAGCTGGATTTTTTTAGGAGAGGGAAGTTGTAGAAGAGCTGTGAAAAAGAAAATAGATTAGCCTATACCCAGATGACATTTTGAAAACAGTCAAAAAACGGCACATTTTGAATCAAATATCATCTAATGACTATATAGGGGTCTCTCAGAATGACATCTGAATGTGACCCCATGCTGCAGCTCACGGTGCCTCTTTATTGGGTTATTAGTTTTATATACCTATATATAGGGATAGTGGTGGTCTAAGGATAGTGAGGTGGGCTGAAGATCGGAAGGTTGTTCAAATCCCGCCAGGAACACCACCACTAGTGTGCCCTTGAGTAAGACACTCAGCCCTTACAGTAGTTACTCCAGGGAGAATGTCCCTGTAATCGGTAATTGTGAGTCGCTTTGGATAAAAGCGTCAGCTAAATGTAATGTAATATACTTCCAGCTACCAACACTGGACGGTTGAGTCTCACTGTACAACAGACAGACAGGTGTTTTCAGTCAATACACTCAGGTAAACACTCAACTTGCCCGGCAACACATGTCAGACTGACGGAGGAGAAACTAATCTGAGATGTTATCTGTGTTTTGCCTTCAAACAGGACGTGTGTGTGTAATGAAAATAAAATGAACAGTGACTATTTTCAATGACAGTGTGTCTGTGAGCCAGCAGGAAACTCTTATGTTAAACCTTTAAGTTGAGCAATTGTTATAATAAAATGCAGCAACAATACTGACTTGTTAAAGTACAGGAAACGCTCAGGTGTTTCTTCAGACATCAACAATGGCTCTGTTCTGTTCAAATGATTCAGTCGATCATGACAGCGCTGAAAAGCATGAAAACAGGATCCTGAAACCGAAGCTTCAGTCATTTTAATATTCTTATTTACCCGTCTTCAAATGAAAAATATGTTGTTATTGAATGTCTGGTAGTTATCGTGTGAGCTTCGACACTAATACATGTTGACTATATGCCAGAGTTTATTGTGTGGTAGTGGAAGTCTAGTCTCTTGAAATGGATCAACTATTTTAAAATAATACTCTAACAAATAAGACTGCACAACAAAGCCCACTGAATACTGTCAAACTTGTATCGTAAGTTCATCAATTTACCTTGAATCAGAAAGAGCCACAATATATGTTTACATATAAGCTTCTTACGAAAACAACTATATATATTTGTATGTAACCGCTTTGTAATCAACAACATTTTAACTCGATTTAAAACTGGTCAGGATTTAAACATGTTGTTCAGTCTTCATTGTAAAAGTGTAGCTTCCATTAAAGGGCCAGTGCACACATTATTTAGCAATATATTTTCCCGACTTACCTCCAGTGGTGTCAATACAATGGAGAATATCATTTAATTATTTATTTTACCCTTATTAGTCCCACAGAGGGGAAATGTACATTCTGCATTTGACCCATCCTAGTGTTAGGAGCAGTGGGCTGCCATGTGTACGCCGCCCAGGGAACAGTGCCTTGCTCAGGGACACCTCGATAGCACTTGGTCTTTCTGAATTGTTGAGCTTCTGGTTCCCAAGCCAAGTCCCTATGGACTTCCCCCCCCCCCCCCCCCGTGTGTCTTACCAGAAATGTAGAAACCCAATGAACGATGAATGAACCTGGTTGTGCATTGTAACACTAGAACAATCAGTTATGGTATTTGTTGCACCTGATCTTATTTCACTATTTCCATAGGGACTATTTATTTTCCAATTGAAAACGGTTCGAAGTGAAGTGATGGATTTTCCTGACTAATCAAGACATTGTTGTTGTTAAGTTCTTCAAATCTCATCTCACTATAAATTAAATGTCACTCTTTATTGTATTTTTATGGTGACAGGAAGCACATTATCTCATAACCTTGTTCAAACTCAAACAGCATTACCGCATACATCAGACACACTTTTTATGATTTGGGGGGAACCTTTAATATCATGTCTTGTAAATATGTGAATTTGCACAGAAGTAATGAACACAATTATTATAGTTAGTGGTATTTGTTTTGTTAATGAAAGGACAAGACCTCCATTTCAAGGTCGACTTTAAGTCATGTTTGACAGGGACTGGATTGTGCATGTGTTTTTTTTTTACGTTGGAGACACTGACACTGTTTCATAGTCAGTGGTCGCTGGTAGACTATAATGAAAAATAAGGGGGATGGACACATATGGAATCAGTGAGGTTTAAACCAGAGTTTGGGAGCACTTCTCCCTCATAGCCATTTCCATCTTGGTGCACAAAACCGTCAAGATGTCATCCGTGGTGAAAGCAAGCGTTCTGGTACATTTCTGTTTTAATGAAGAAGTAATTCATCATGGGGTTTTGGGAAGTGAAAACGTACATATGGTCCATTCTCCCGCTATTATTGTCGTTATGATTGGCCGCCACATGGAGCCAGGCGGCGGGTCTGAAGAGGGAGAGGGGGGTTGGTCCCTCAGCGGTGCTCTCCAACAAAAGCGAGCCAGACAGCTGCTCTCCACAGTCCACACCATTAATGATCTGGAGCAGCGATCTGGGAGTGGCGAGGTGCCAAAAACCTCCACTTCAAAAGTCTGAAACTCATCCTGCATTCAGGACGTTGGAGTTTTGTGGTGTTTGTTTTGCGCAAATGATGTGCGTAAAAGGACACTTTAGTATACCACGTTGCATTTACCTGTCCTGGACGGATGCCTGTGATCTTCTTTTTGAAGCAGACATAACTGCTCTATTGTGAGGGTCATTTGCATGATAATACAGTGTACGAAACACAAATTATAACGAGGGCAGAGTGCTCTTATTAGACATCAACACATATACATTGTGCGTAAAGGACAAAACCAGCACATCCAAAAGCAAAAAGTCCAAAACTGACACCACAAGAAGCATCATTTAATTCTCAGCAGTCCTAATGTTGTTTTGGATATGCCCACTTCATACTGTGCATGCTTATACATCCAGATGATAAAGATAGGGCGTAGCCATATGCTATCAGACCTTATACACTCTGGAGCAGCAGAGCTGAACGTGAGAATGCAGTTGCACACAAATCAGAAGTCACCAAACAAACGGAGAACAAACGAGACGCAGGGCAACACCTGTCGCTTTCTTTGGAGAAGGGCCCTTAATTCCCCCGGCTGATTCAGTTTGGATCCGAGGGGCCACGAGCAGCTGCCAACTGAAGGCATCGCGTTACATCCGAGAGCAGCCGGTAAATCTGCTGAGGCTCGGACACTGAGGACCGCAGGAAGAGGAAGCGGTCGGGCAGGGGGAACAACCAGAGGAGATATTTACTGATAGATTCAAGGATTCAAGGAGATTCAGGGCTTTTATTGTCATTTGAACAATAGCTACAGTGTAGTTTTGACAATGAAATAGTAGGTCACAGGCTCCTCCAACAGTGCAACACAATAAAACAGATAATAGTTATTTTAAGTAGATACAATAAAATATAATATAATAGAAATTGTGCAGAATAGTCTATATACAAGTAATTGGAATATTGATATATATATAATTTGCAGATAGATGGTTATGGATGTTCTTTCAAAAGTTCAGGAAGGCTGTGGTGAGTCAACGTGGTCATAAAAGTGTGCAATAAGAATACATACCAAGCCATTGTTTGGATAATGAATCAGAAATCATTACAACAGCAAAGGTACAGTGCAGAGCGTAAACATAGTAGACTTAGGCTACATACTAAATAAATAAATAGGCAAGAACAGTAGAACACGTTGATACAAATAAAAGCAAGCAGTACACATTAAAATCACACAATAATTGACCACACAAACTAAATAAATAAATAAGAACTAGCAACACTTTAAAAAAAATCAAGCAAACATATTAAAGTATTAAAGGAGCCAATAATATTAGCACATTGTAAACACAAATAAAGGATGTTTCGCACACTATAGCTGTATTATTGCACTTGATATGAATAAAAAAAAAATCATATGATATGCATAATACCAAAAATACCTCTATTTTTAATACAAGAATAACCCCATGGCAACATTACACTGCTATTAAAACCTTGATGACATGGTTTTATCCAAAATATACATCGACTTTGCATCATATTGTCATCTTATCCTGCACGATCATGACTTTGGAAGCACATCACATTCATCTGTTTGCAACTCATATATATCAATATTCCAATTACTATATAGACTATTCTGCACTTTCTATTCTATTATATTTTATTTACCTGTACTATTTGTATCTGTTTTATTGTGTTGCACTGTTGGAGGAGCCTGTGACCTATAGATTTTCATTGTCATAACCACACTGTAGCTATGCACACATGACAATAAAAGCCTTGAAACTTGAAACACACAGTTGATATGATGTGAAGAGAGGAAAAAACGCAGTGGTCGTTGCCCTGACACAACAGCCTGTGAGATTAAAGCCCAGTAGCCCCTGGGGGCGCGAGCTGGGGGCTGGCCGGAGACAAAGGGAGCGCGCGCTGATTGGCTGCGGCCGCGCGCGCTCTGTTGTGCAGCTCAGCCCCCATTCACATGTTAATAAGCCCCTATAAATACTAACAACAGACACCCAGCGCCGGCAGCACGTCTCACTAGGATTGCACAATAAACACAGGGCGCCTCGCTTCTGCCTGAGAGCTTGTTGTCGATTTTTTTTTTTTAACCGGTTCCGTTTGCCAGCTGCTCCTCTGGAACAAGGAGCCTCAGATCAGACCAACATGGCCCCCTCGGCTCGACCCAGCAGCTCCGAACTGGATATGGATGAAGACGAGGAGTCCTACTATGGGATTCAGAAAGCCGACAGAAAGGTACCAAACCCCGGGTTAATGAAGGAATGATCAGGCGCTATTTGGAGACACTTGGGATTTAAGCACTTGCTACACCGGTGAAGCTCTGCAATGCTTTTACTGCAGAGGTTAACGCCAAGGAGGTGGCAGAAGTACTCACTCAGATCTGGTACTTTAGTGAACGTAGAAGTACCAGAGTGTAGGAATACTCTGTTATAGTAAAAGCCCTGCATTCAAAATGTTACTCAAGTAAAAGTAGAAAAGTATTATCATCTAAATATACTTAAAGTAACAAAAGTGGAAGTAGTCATTGTGCAGATTGGTCCATTTCAGAATAATATATATGATATGTGTTATAATGATTGATAATTAAAGTGTTCTCAAAGCTGGGAAAGGTGCAGCTAGTTTGAATGACTTTGCATACTGCAGGGTTGACGAGTAATAATTCGAACAGCTAATTAAATCCAACATATCGTATACAAATCTGTGAGTGTATGTCTTTGATGGCTCTTACAGTACTTAACATCACTGTTGAGAAATAACAATGCTATGTGCAACCATCACTGTTCTTGTACTTTATTAATGCTGGCTGTGTCTGCTACTTCTCTTCAAAATCAACCACTCTGGACACATTTTGCTTTATGCACTTGATGAACAGGTGACTCCGTAATTAATTAGTTGAATGGTAATAACGTTAATTGATTCTCAGTTAATTGAACCCACATAGTGTGTCGACGCCACACAATACTGAAAATGAGAAATACCAATGCTATGTGCATTATACACCTTTCATTTGTCTCACAATTGATTAAAGTTACAATTTGTCCACTGTTTGGACAAATGTGGCTTTACGCTCTAGTTAAACACGTTAGACCCTCTGTTGTGCATTTACGTTATAATTTAACCTCAATAACATTTATTGATTCCTAAAATACATTAAGTCCAACATAGTGTATCCAAATATTCAAAGCTTATTCAATCCAATATTTTTTTTATAATTTACTAAGTTAATCACTACTACGTTCACTTACTTTAATATGCTCACTTTCCTAATGTGTACTTATTTGATTTATTTCATCTTACCTCTTTATTTGATATGCTAGTCTACTTGTTTTATTGTTGCCGTATATCTGCCCGTTCCTTTTTGCTGCACTACTGTACATTTTACCATTACATTACATTACATGTCACTTGTTAGACGCTTTTATTCAAAGCGACTTACATACTCAATGCTGTGGGCAATCCCCACAGGAGCAATTTGGGGTGAAGTGTCTCAGGGACACAACGACATGCTGACTGCAGTGGGACTCGAACTTGCTATCCCCTGATTCGAAGTCCAGCACACTATCCACTGAGCCACATTTCCCCACTTTCTGACGATTAATGGACGTCTGATTGTGTTTTCTGTGTTTTCAGACCAGGAAGCCTCTGGTGGAGAAGAAGAGGAGAGCTCGCATCAACGAGAGTCTGCAGGAGCTGCGCACTCTGCTGGAGGACTCAGACGTGAGTTCACCTGAGGTCACCTGGAGCCGAGGTTCAGAGGAGGGGTTTTCTGATGGAGTTTCTAACGTTTGTTTTTCCCGCACAGCTTCATTCCAAGACGGAGAACGCAGAGGTGCTGGAGATGACGGTGAAGAAGGTGGAGGAGGTGCTGAAGAACCGAAGCCAAGGTCTGCACGGCTCTGTTAAAGCCTTACAATCTGAAAAGCATCCTCTTATATCTTCAGACCTTAACATCTAAAGCAGTGGTTACAAACATGGGGGTTGTGGAGAAACGTTTCTTCAACCTGAATTCCTGGATACTTTTGCTTTTTTAGGGGTTAAAATCTTAATAAAACCTGGAAGCTAGGGTTGCTGTTACTAAGCTGGGGGTCAGGTTCCCATTAAGAGGTCACATGATGCATTTTAGGGGTCATAGTAGAAGCAGAACAAATTCAAATGTCTTTGTCGTGTAATTTCTGGATACTTTTGCTTGTTTAGGGCTTGATATTATTAAAATAAAACCTGGAGCCTAGAGCAGGGGTTACTGACCTGGGGTTCGGGGCCCCATCAGGGGTCACAAGATACATTTAAGTGGTTGCAATGGCAGCGGGAAATAACAGCCTCCAGGTAAATGCATTCTTAGACATTTGCTTATTCGTATGGCTTAAAGTTATTTCAATAAAGCAGGAATAAATTGCTCTTAGTAAGCTGGTTGCATCATGTCTTTGCAATTGATTCAGAAGCGTCACAAGTAGACTTTTACTTATGCAAATAATGGTATCACATGACAGCTGCAACTTATTTAGAGGGGATACAGGATAGTTTGTGGTATTTTAACAATAGGTCGATTCTACTCTTATAGAATGTCATCTTTTTAGGGTTGTTTACTGTCGATCTGAAATGTCCTACTTTACAAGACAACACCTACCACGCTCAATCATTTCTCCTGTTCTGTTTTTGTATGTTGTGTTTTATGTTTTGTTTTAATGGCCTTACTACAATTAGTCAAGGGACAACTCGCACATTTACAGTTCTGAAGTGACTGATTTTGTATATATTGATTGTCTTAATGTGTGCATATGTATAAGTGTGTCTGTTGATTGTGTATAATACAATACAATACATATTTCTATATATATATGTATTTTTGTGGGTAACGGTATTTCAAATCTCTCTGTCTGTACACACAAACTGAAAGATTGTCAATAAAGTTAACTTTGACTTGACTGTTTCTCAAATAAACAAAAGTAAGCCACAGCTACTCACACTCTTCCCCCCCTCTCCTCCACAGAATCAGACACCCTCTCCCAGGAAGCCAGCGAGAGGTTTGCTGCCGGCTACATCCAGTGCATGCACGAGGTCCACACCTTCGTGTCCACGTGTCCCGGCATCGACCCCACGGTGGCGGCGGAGCTCCTGAACCACCTGCTGGAGTGCATGCCGCTGAACGAGGACCACCTGCAGGACGTCCTGATGGACCTGATCACGGACGCTTCTTCTGGGAGTGACGGCAGCAGCTCTTGGCACGGAGGCGATGAGAGTCTCTGTTCGTCCTCGCTGGCCTCACCCGGAGGACAGAGTATTTCCTCCCCCTCCGCCCTCTCCCCCGCCCCATCCACCACCTCCAGCGAGGACCTGTGCTCCGACCTGGACGACACCGACAGCGAGCAGAACCAGAGCTGCATCGAGGGCCCCGAGACCCCCGTGACCTACCCGAGGTCCATGTGGAGACCCTGGTAGGGGTTTGGATATGTTGGAGCAGCTGAGACCGGAATATTCAACCCTACCACACAGAAACACTTCAAAATAAACATTTCCTTTGGTGGTGAAACATGCATTGAAACCCATCTTTGTGTGGTGCAGGAATGAGTCCTAAAACCTGGAAATGAGTCAGCATTTACCACTTCCCATTCTCTCATTTTAAAGTCAATGGTTTTTTGATTGACTAGGGAGACCGGAATATTCAACCCTACCACATAAAAACACTTCAAAATAAACATTTCTTTGGGTGGTGCATCTTGCATTTCTTGGCCACACACATGGATTTCTAACTTCTGGATCCTTCTGGAGATCAATTTGTCGTTGTGTGGAGGAACCATCTTTTTCCCACAATAGAGTGGTGCAGCAATGAGTAAAAAGACCCGGGAATGAGTCAGCATTTTACCACTTCCGGTTCTCTCATTTTAAAGTCAATGGTTTTTTGATTGGTTTTTGGTAACTAGCCTGAAATTAGGTCTGTGGTTAAAACATGCTGATGAGATTTTCACGTTTTGTTCTACGACATAAAATACTGCTGAATGTCCGCTTTTGTGTGTCTTAAAAATGGCGGTTGCTAACAAGTGACTAAAGGAGACTATTCAACGTCATCACGGCGAACATTAGCCGCCTGTAGCTTAGTGGTGGTGATGCGCAGCCATGTGACCGTGATGTAGTTCATTCGTAGCATTAGGCTAGCATTTTTTTTTTACTTCTGCCGATTGCATGTACACTTAAAAAATGACAAAATGGTGTTAGTATGTGAAGAAAATCCTGCTGAACAAAACGTGTAAGTAGCCTATCATTATTTCCACAGATCATATTTTCTGCAATATACCAAAATCCAATGGAAAAATCCTATTGGCTTTTTGTCGAGGGAGCCCTTATGGTGCTAACTTCCGGGTTTGCCTTAAAAAATACGCCATTATCGCACTACCCTATTGAACACTACAGGTGTAAATCGATCCCACTGCATTCTGGGAGATGTAAGAAATCACTCAGTGAGGTAGAAATAGAGAAAACACTCCTTAAGTGCTTTGGATATCTTGAGATGTATTGAGTGTTAAACGACGTACACCCCCTCTCTTTCCTTTTCAGTATGTTGTGACTTTTCCTCACACCTGAAAAAGGATGAAACATTCACTTATAACCCGGCAAAGGACAGACGAGGAACAGATCACACTTTCTTTCTTTCTTTTTGTAACTCTGTGTATATAGGATTTGTATGTGGAGAAAAGCTCTTGTAGAAACCGAGAAATTTGGCAATGACTCTGATTAATATAAATATTTCTATTGTATTTCATAAAGGCCTGTAGTTTATCGGACCAGTAGCCTCCTTCAGAATGACCACCTTATGTTGTAACGATGTGTAGAAATGCCAGTAAAATGTCTGAATTTCATAAATAAAATAATGTAAGTGAAAAGCTGACTTGACTCAATGTCTGAGGGCAAATGATATGTTCTCAATGTTGGTATAAAATATTGGAATCTACATTTATTAAGGGATTTTTTTTTTTTTAAAGGACACCAGGTTAATGTCTGTTAAGTGATTGATTAGGAACACTTCCTGTTGTCCTCTGGTCAAATTTGTCCTGCCAAGGTCCTTACACACCAAACTG
Organism: Gobionotothen gibberifrons; assembly: GCA_943591055.1. Taxonomy (NCBI): domain Eukaryota; kingdom Metazoa; phylum Chordata; class Actinopteri; order Perciformes; family Nototheniidae; genus Gobionotothen; species Gobionotothen gibberifrons. The sequence continues at coordinate 3,625 of CALSBZ010042059.1, read as the reverse complement.
ACACCAAAGAACACGTCCAGACGGAACGCCAACTGCGCATGCGTGAGTGGCAATAACTCTCCTTACCAGCAGGTGGCGGTAGTGTGTATTCGTCATTCAAAAGAGGCAACAACCGGAAGACAGACTGCGTGATACACCGAGAGAAGAAGAACAGACTGCTTGATATAAACAAACAACAAATAGCGTGTGCGTTCCATTTTCACTCTACAGCGAGAAGCTCATGGGGCTTTCCCGAACCTGTGTCGAGAGCTGGAGTTCAATGAAATCTCAGATTTGCCTTCTTAATAGTTTGTTTGGGTCCCTCACTTCCGTTTAGATTCTCAAGCACTGATTCGCTAGCTGAACAGCCAATCAGAGTGATTTCTTTGGCCGACAGCCTCCCGATTTAACATGTTGAATCAGCGGCGGAAGGTGTCGGCCGAAAAGACACGACGGTGCAGTACACACCAAGACACACCAATCTGAGGGCGACACGACCCTCATCGATGGCTCGACATCTATCGACATCTATCGACGCAGCAAATCGGCATGGTGTGTAAGGACCTTTAGAAATGTTTTTTATGTAGGAACACTTAATAAAGAAAGTACGATCACTACTTGAATTATGTGTTTTATTTATAGCATCTAGTAAATAAAAGATAAAAACAAGACATGGTCGCCTGATCTTAACAATAGTAAAAATACATATGATTTTTGCCTTTTTTTTTTACTCAAACATAGGCTTTAAATGTCTGTACATGACGTCTTTTGAACATAAATACCAAAAAGAAAAGTCAAACTGAAATGTTGGTGATTATTTAAACCACATGTGTCAAACTCAAGGCCCGGGGGCCAAATCAGGCCCGTGGTGGATTTAATTTCGGCCCGCAGGATAATTTCTAATTACTATTAGATCTGGCCCGCCGGTATATTGCACGCTCACCTTCACTCCATCCTGAGGGTCTCCTCAGCTCAGAGCCTGAGCCCAAACATTGATGAACTTGCACCCAAGATGAGATGCCAAGTATCTGCTTGAACTAGCATCACAGAGCAGCACACTGAGTTTACATGGATGTTTCCTTCTGCACTTTTTTTCTCACGACAACAGGGCATGTTTGGTTTTCTCTTTGAGGGAAATAGTTTTTTTGAAGCTGTTGTTGGCCTGTGGGAAAATGTAATCATAAGAAATGACTCTGGAAAAGCTGCAGATAGAGCCATAAGAAATGAATGCAACTGCTTATTTAATGTTTAATGTTGTTTTTATAGGCGATAATTTAAGCTTTGTTAGTTCCAGGTTTAATATGTGCAATAAGTTCATTTCAATACGTTCTGCAATAACCATTGAACCAGTCCGGCCCTCGACTAGTACCCATTTTTAAATGTTGGCCCCCAGTGTATTTGAGTTAAACACCCCTGATTTAAAGTATATGCTCCATAGTAAAACCATGTGCACAGTTGATGGGAAGACAAAACAAAGCCCATTTAATTATCTTTAAACAGCAACTTATGTGGCGTACAGAAAAGAGGCCAACAGCATCTCTCACTATCTGTTGTCCAAGCAATAACCTATTAGAGTTGATTCATTAGAGTACAATCTATTGTTTTATTCAAGCAAAACAAAATGTAAAAGATAAAGTAGACGTAAAAAGCATCAACTGATTCAAACGGCGAATGTTTTGGTCTTTTGTCAATAGGTTTTATTATTTATGAGATATTTAAAGCACTAGGCTGTGTCCACAAGTAATCCCAATTGGAAAGCGATTTTAAGTTTACATTTTTTGCATGTTGGTGCTGCTTTAAATAGTCTTAAAATGTCCTACGTATCATGATCTTGCCTTACTCCTCAGTTTATAAGTGGGAGTTGCATGGCTTTGTGCAGATTGAACTCCTTTGCCTACCGAACCAAACGCTAAAAGTCTATATAATCAATTTAGACACTGAAGAAAGTCTCTCCTCTTTCTTTTAACACCTTCCTCTCCTGGATTTGTTCCTTGAAGGAGGTACCATGAAAGAGTCGCACCTCTTCAGAGTGACTTCAGTCTCACCTCAGGAACAACGAGCACATTAACAAAGGCCTGTGAGATCCTGTCTGCAGCTGCAAAGACCCTCACTTCCTGATATAAAAGGAGTGAGAAAGAAATCCAATCTTTCACTTCACACAACATATCCAATGCCGATGGGCTGCATTTAATATTTGGTGGAAATCACACATTTAGTTGTTGATTTGTCGAATGATCCTTTAACCTTGAAGGAATAGTTAAGAAACCCAGAGGGAAGCTAGAGGAGGATTTAGGCCCCGGCCACACGGAGACGAAAACGAACCGAGGTCGATATAAAAAAAGCCTTGCGTCCACACGGAATCGGCTCAAGAAACGTGTCCGTCCACACGAGCCTGCTCGACCGGCTGGAGACGCTGTAGTACATATGCCGGGCCTGTAAGTGGCGCTGTACTTCCGCCACAAAATACACCAAAAGCAGCGAATAAGACCCCCCGAGTATGGTTGCCATGGTTTCCTGGTTGCCCTTCTGTTTATTCTCCGCGGTGGATTTAGCAACATGTAGTTCATGTCGTTCTCCATGTCCACTTGTTGCTGATGGTTGTGGTAGAGGAGCTGTAGATATTGCACTAACATCTGTATTATGGTCAGTAGCAAGAACGAAACCCTGTGATCCGCCATTGTTGTTGTTGTCGAAACTCATCAGCAATGACGCGGTTGACGCGGGGGTGAGCAGGAGAGGTGGGGAGAGGCGGGGGGCTATGATCGTTTAGGGCGTACACATGGACCGGTGCCGCAAGCGGTACGCTACCAAACCTTCCCACTTTGGGATGCGTTATAGTTTGAGGGCTCCGTTTCCGCAGTTCCGTTACGGCCTCCTGTGGACGAACCGTCCATACGATAAAGAACTATAGCGGATAACACCCGTTTCGTGTCCGTGTGGACGGGGCCTTAGGTAGAAACAGAATCAGGTTTATTGCCAGTTTACACATACAAGAATAATTTGCTTTGGTGTGCAACATAAACCATCTAAGAAAATAAGTTGTACTTCACCAGTAGTGGAAAGTAACTAAATACATTAACTCAAGTATTGTACTTAAGCAGCTGCAAAGACAGGGACCCTCACTCTCTGATATAAAATGACAAAGAAACCCACCCAGAAAAATAGATTTCCTCTCATTTTCCACAACATATGAGGAGTTCTTTTCCAAAACGCTATAAAAGCCAAATTGAAAATTGAGTTTGTTGTGCCATTTTGCTGTGTACTGAACCTATTCACTGCTCTATCAACGTTTCATGCCAAATCGCTATATATCCTATATATATATATATATATACATTTAATATTAACAAAATGTGTGGGTCTAGGTGAAAACGATTAAAATGGATATATAGCGTTTTGGAAAAGAACTCCTCATATCGTTGTTGTCAAATAATTTGGGGAAAATCAAATAGATCTTTGTCAAATGATCCTTAAATCCTAAAGAAATAATGAACCCACCTGGGAGGAGATAGGGTGTTCACCAGTGTTGGAAATAACTAAGTATATTTACACCATTACTCTACTTAGGTACATTTTTTAGGTAAATGGTCCTGAAATGAAAAAGTTTATTTTGAGGGGAAAATACTGTTTTTGATCATTTTTGGCT
>CALSBZ010042055.1:14987-26449 GCA_943591055.1 Gobionotothen gibberifrons | reverse complement strand
TTTATTTTCTGACGCTGCGTGAGTTCCCTGACGCACCGGGGACACATGTTGATGTATAAAAGACATCAAAAAATGCATTTTGCATGATAGGTCCCCTTTAAGTCAATGGACCAAATTGAACGCTAAGCATATTGATAATAAATTGATTGATTGAAGTAATTTTGTATCTATTTTTTAACCTCTAGAATATGGACTCTAAAAACAAGATATTTCAAAACCTTCCCCTTGAACTGTAACAATCTGAAAGGGACATTTTTCACTATTTTCTGACATTTTATCGACCGATTTTAGAACGATTCAGGATTAATCAAAAGGGTGACGATTGGTTCCTGTTCTGTTTATTGTTTTGATATTTCAAATGTAACTATTCATTATTTTATTGTGTGGAAAATAATATCCTTTCTTTTTTTTTATTCACCCAGCGGAACAATAAGAACAATTTACCCTTCTTATTTGTTTTTGCTAACCTATACTTAAGAACCTAAAAACCTTCATGCCTGTAGTTTTTGTTGATTTGTGTGTTGTCATGTTCTCTCTCAGGGTCTCAGGTTGACGACCACGTCCCGAAGAGGTCCTCGGCTCGGATCCTGGCCCCCCCCGGCGGGCGCTCCAGTGGTATCTGGTAATCACTGCAGCCGGAGCTTCACCCGTCCGAGTCTCCTTGTTTTGTATTATTCTGCGCAACCAGGAAAACTGCACTGATTTTCAATCACAGGATCAAAGTTAAGAGCGGCAAACAAATGAAGCACACGTCTGCGATTGGTGAAGAGCTAACTGACGGTGCGCCAAAGTGACTTTTACAAATCTAATTTGTGTCTTAATTGGAGTGACTGACCTGATTATTTACACGAGAGTTAAGGGCTATATATGAATTTAAAATGTGTTGCCAAATTCAAGCTGATCATACTAACGTTAAAGTGAGCTCATTTTCACCCTGCTCGTATCCCGCGGAGAAACTAAACAAACTGTGAGAGATCAAAACCAGTACAGTTTTTGAAGGTTGGAAGTGACTGAATTATTTAAAAATATTAACTGGACTCAGTGAAATACCTATCACCCACATACACTGTAGGCACCATAGCTTTAGTCTCACATGAAGACGGTGTATGGATTCTGTTTGTGATTGAACACCCACTGTGCGCGGCTTCCTGATGCACCACGGGGTTCCTCTAACACTGTTTTTATTTCCAACGGGTGATCTGCGCTGTGTGGTGATGAAATCCAACTGCTTCAAAAACACTGTGTGATTTCACAGCTACACTATCTAATAATATCCATCCGTTTATTTCCATTACCTCTGACTGAGACAACACTATCCCAGAAACATCCTGCCTCACCTGCAACCTACAGTAGCAGGCCTTTATAGACTGAGTTACAGAAGTATTGTAGTCGTTTCTGTATGTATAGACTTTGGAAAGACTGCGGAGAAGGAAGGATAAAGAGTAAGTGATTTAAAGGGGTAAACAAGAAGGTTCTGTTATTTTTCTGCTGATAGTACAGAACATAACATTAGGGCTTGAAATGATTTAAATAAACGAGAGAGATTCACCAGAGAGATTACTGTCTGAGGAGCTACTAAAAACACCAGGGGCCTCATCCATCAAAATGTGCAAGTGTAAACGTCTGTGTTATTGCCAGTAGACATAAGGAAGAATATGAAAAGGAATATGAACAGGAATGAAAATTAAAGATTTAGTTGTAAAGTTTCCTTCAATCTGAGTCTCTATGTTAGTAATTACCGTTTGCACCGTTTATGAACACACTAATCTGATTGCACAGCTAATAAATGAGGATGTTGATACCCTAGAGGTCGCACGTAGAGGGCCCCGAAAGTAGCAACAAGAAGGGATGTTATGTTGTTGAGTTTCAGTAGTTTCTAGAGGATTTAGAGAGTAAACTTCCTGTTAATTAAAAAGGGATTTCTTGTCCACAGAGCAGGAAGATTGAGCTGCACAGCCTGAAGAAACATCCTCTTCTCATTCCTGCCTACCAGTATTATATGTATACATGATCACCTCTTGTCTGTGAACTATATACTTAGGATGTTTGTTTGTTTTGTTTTTTTAGTTGAAAGAATACATGTGCCAATGTGAATCACTCGTGCGACACCCACACCCATGCATGAAGAGCACCACGCGGAGACGGAGCAGTAAATCTCTCGCAGGCTCACAAACAACTGGTGCTGTTTTTTTTTTACTATAACCTACTGCTGTATACAACTACATTATTTTACTGTTGGATGGATTTGTTGTTTTGAAGGCACTGTGACTGGTTGGTGGCTGTGTGTGTTTGTAGGTTGTTGTCGTGTCGGACAGTGAAAGTGTTGAATCTGTAAGTGGCTGCTTGTTTCTTACCACACGAATAAAGAGAAAAAACACATCTTGATTCCTTTGTCCTTTTTGGTAACATATATTAATATATATAAATATATGTATTTCATACAAAAGAGTACATTGTGTCTGAGATACACTGCATAGTGACATACATGTATGCATACATGCTATAATATGCATACAAAAAAATATATATATGATAAAAAAAATAAGAAAGCTAGAAAAGTATAGATAAATATGTATGAATTGGACTGGGCATTTAAGCCTACTTTAGTATTGTCTTTTAATCACACTTCTACTCCAATACAACTAAGTCTAAGAGATTAATATTCTACATTTTACTAGTAGGCTACATTTATTTGACTGATTAAGAATTTTGCTTACAAAAAGCTTATAAATATGATGTCTATTAGATACATTAACCCAACTGTTTATACAAAGCGGTTGACTTACTTCATAATTACTACTTTACTAAAGTAACGTTTTGAATGTGGGACTTTCTGGTTATATCTGGATACTTCTCCCACCACAATGGCACCGAACATGGGATGCAATATCTCCATCATGGCTGCTCAAGGGGACACCAGTTTCCCCCTTTAAAACGGCAAAATGCTGCAACTGCCCTACGCATGCGCACTGCCCACGCGGCTTAGGTGGGTGCGCAGCAGTCAGCGGTGTTATAGCAACAGAAAAGCCCATCGTCATTAGACACAACAGGACTGCTGTGAGCCGAGAGACGCTGTCGCACTTCAGTGAGTAACATTAACTCAACTTTACTTAAAATCTGCTTCCTTACGTTCAACATTAGTTTATTTAAAGGCTTGTTTCATTTACATGTCACATACATACTTGTGTCGTCTTGTTGGCTGACAGTTATTCCGTCATTGATAATGTGCGTGTGTTATGGGGCAGAAAAGGGGCCTTCAGAGGGGCGTAACGTCCGGATGGAAACACACACAAGTCAGTTATAGTTGGAAATACTTTGAGTTCTATACTGTCATTATGGTGAAATTACATTTAATTGAAAGTGTGTACATTCAAAAATAAACAGTCAGTCGCAGAACAGGTTAGCAGTGTTAGCTAACAGCTAGCAGCGTGACAGTCACACAGCGGCTGTAACGCCAACTGTCACTACACTCGTTAACGGTACGTCACCGGGATGAGGAGTTATTTACAAACACACAGGATAGTTTACATGTGTTATTACTACATAGTCTGTAACCTACTTTAACTGCCAGACCTTATTAGATCTGCTGAGAATAAACATCACCAAGTAGCCTACAATACAACTGTCCACCTGAAGCTGTTTACTTGAGGTCACATTTCGTTTATTGGATAATATAAACATGTTTGGCAAGATACACTAAAATATTATCACTTCTAACTATACAGTCTGTAGTTATAACCTACTCTAACGGTTATTATATCTGCTGAATATGAGAATAAACATCACAACGTGTAATAACTGTCCACCTGAGGCTGTTTTCTTGTGGTCAAATGTCACTATTTTAATAATTAAAACATATTTGGTAAGATAAATCAAATAAGAATCATCTCAAAAATACTGCATGACTTTCATCAGTTATTATGGAGTTATAACGTTTTCCTCAGGTAGCTCCGATCAAGTGAGCATGGTTCCTAATGCTGCTACTTTTAAAAACAATTGTTACCATGTGTCATCTTGGAATACATCCTTACAATGCTCTCAAATGTATGTGCAATAATGTCGATAGTATTTGCAATATTATAACCCCTAACCCCTAACCCTTAACCTGTACTTAAAGGTCCCATGTCATCGCCATTTCTACTGAGCATAATTCCATTGTTGAGGTATACTAAAATAGATTTATATTCACTCTCTGTCCTAAACGGCTTGTTGGAGCTGTTTTGGCATTGTGTTAAACAGCACACTGTTTAATATTACTGCCAACCTCGTTAAAAAATGTAATTGAATGTGTCTCAACTAGTTTATAGTTCTTGGCATTGTATACATTTTGCAAACTGGTGGATTTTAGATATCTGATATATGACATTCTTCACGTGTGAACCATTTAGTTATACTTATGTTGCAGAGGTGTCCTGGTCCAAACATCATCATTTTCATATCTAAGAACATGTTGGTAACAATGGCCGTAGTGGACCAGGGTTATTTGCATGCAGTCCGTTCACAGGAAATGCTTTGCTATTGTTGGATGTTTCCTTATCCGAGCAGTCAGTGTGATAAATGGTAGCTGTGTTTGTTTAATGCCTGCTGGATTTTATCAGCATGCTGCCTCTGTGCAACATGACTGGTTTCAACACGCTCAACCCGGGCTAAAGGGATTAAACTGAGGCAGAGATTAGTGACCAGTGAATGACTGCTAGTTTATCTGCTGTTTCTCCTTGTTAACCTGATGGGAGCTCCTGAACAGGACACTCAACTGTACTGAGCATTCAGTAGACTCACAGGCGGACAGGAAGTTGTGTTCCACTTTAATAACAAGTCGCTTTGATGTACAGGACAGAATGACTTAAAAAGCACTATGTCCTGATCATACCTACCTAGAAAAATCCCTTCTTTTTCAGAAATCTAACCATATTTTTGGACATAAAACCACGATTTTTTTAAATTAGAAAACACAAACTTAGTTAATCATTTCCTGCATGTTATTTATAATTCGTTTTATATTCACAGACTATAATATCACAGTCTAATAACCAACAACATTGAGTGTGATACAGTTGTGCAGGAAACTAGGACAATAGCTTGTTTTTGCCTCATGGGCAAACATGAGGAGATGGCTTATTCTGGTTTAAAAAAAAAAATGTTAAAAATACAACTATGAAGCCAGGGGTCTAGATGGAGGGGCTGGAATAATAGAGTGCCTTTTTTTCTGCTGTAAAAGGTCAAGAATTGTGTGTTTTCAGTTTGTTTTCAATGGGTTGAAATGGGGACTTTTTTGTCCTTCCTTTCGTCTAGAATAGATGTATGCATTCTGGCTACACAGTGTATTTAATTTAAAGACGTAAATAACAGACAGACTCAACTCCCTTGCCAGTACTTATGTCATGTGCATTAACACAGCCAACATTTTTGAAAAATAAAAAATCCAAAAATGTATCTAGTGATGCATCATTGTTAAATAATGATGATTTTAAGAGTTGGCAGTAAAACTAATCAGAAGTATTATTATCTTTTATATTGCAGTTTCATTGTTGTTACCACAGATGTATAACATGATACTGGTTTCTGTCTCCAGGTCTTTCTGTGAGGTGGTCTACCACAACCCCATTTAAAGAGTTCACACCAAACACACACCCAGCGTAGGTGAGTAAAGAGAGAGAGAGAGAGAGTGTGTGTGTGTGTCTTTTTGCATCCACAGTGGAGAAGTTCACGACAGGCCTGGGTTGCTTCTGGTAATGTGGTCCAGTAAACTTCCAATCCACCTGTGGCCTTCCTCTTCCGCCTGGGGGTGGAAGTTCAGGGGCTGCAAACATCATCTGTCCCCAGCAGTGACCAGCTTGGAAGGCAGCTCTCTTTGTGTGCTGAATCAATGCTGCTTGTGTTGGGCGGAGTCCTTCAATTGTTCTACCTTTCTGGGTGAAGAGCTGCCTGATTGACTGACTCCTGGCTGCTAGTGCGGTCATACAATACCAGAGAGCAGTGTCACACTCACTTCTCTACTTCCCCTCTTCTACGACCAGGCCAAATCTGTGGCTATGATTCGTCATGCCATCGATGTGGCAAGGCAGGCATTGGAGATTCTGAATCCTGGTCCGATCACTCTGGATCAACCTCTATACGCTGTGGCAAAACAAACCCAGTGGAGCTGGCCAGCAACTCACAGTGAAGATCATTTTATTGTTTATTGTTTGTTGGGTTTCACATTGAGATGGCAGCACTCAAGGTACTTGGCGACCTCCTGGAGGGGTAGCGGGTGGACAAGAGCAGTGTCATGTCCCCAGTTCCACTTCTGGTCTATCATCCTGCAGCTGGAAATAGAGTTGATGATCTATGTGCGATCAATAAGAGAGGCCGACTTCCTACTCTACATAAATGCCCTGACCAAGATTGTGCCTTGGTTCCTTTCTCTGGGACACACCCACTACGCCAGATGGACACCAGTCCACTTGCGTGACATGATTGTGCTAAAAGATAACCATCCTGATGTCCATGGGCAGTTTCTGCTATTGTCATTGACCAGGCCCACGAGCAGAACAATGCCTCTGTGAAAGGTGATGGTGGTGCTGTAGGCCTGACAGAGAACCCTGCAGCTCTGCGACGATGGATGGTGTCTGGCCCCGAGATGGCACGTGTGGTTGGGGAGTTTAAGGCCTCCACTGAGAAGAGAAAGAAGACTGACACCCTGCACCATGAGCAGACCAAACATACACAAATGGTATTTGCACGAGATGTTAAAGCACTAACTGGTGCTATATAAGACATGGGCAATCCATGCTGTGAAAAGAGCAGTGTATTTCTTCTTGTACTGGATACTAGAGAGTTGCAGGTGCAGCAGTCATTGACACTCTGAACCAGATTGAGAAACTTGGAAATAATTGGTAGGACACGTACCGTGGAGGAAATAAGTATTTGATCCCTTGCCGATTTTGTAAATTCACCCACTTACAAAGAAATGAACAGTCTATAATTCTAATGGTAGGTTTATTTTAACAGTGAGAGTAAGAATATCAAAAAGAAAATCCAGAAAATTACATTATATAAAAGATAATTATAAGACAATTATTTGCATTTAACAGTGGGAAATAAGTATTTGATCCCACAGACCGGTTACATAAGTCCTTTTCCTTTAGGAAAGTACCCCTCATTGTTACCTGTATAAAAGACACCAGTCCACAGAATCAATCAATCAGATTCCAACCTCTCCACCATGGGCAAGACTAAAGAGCTGTCTAAGGACGTCAGGGACAATCTCTGATGACTGCACAAGGCTGGGATTGGCTACAAGACCATCAGCAAGCAGCTTGGGGAGAAGGAGACAACTGTTGGTGCGATTATTCGGAAATGGAAAAAAGAAATGGACATCAATCAACAATCAATCACCCTCAGTCTGGGAATCCACACAAGATCTCGCCCCGTGAGGTATTGATGATCATGAGAAAGGTGAGGAATCAGCCAAGAACTACACGGGAGGAACTTGTTAATGATCTCAAGGCAGCTGGGACCACAGACCCAAGAAAACTATTGGTAACACACTACACCATAATGGAGCGCCCACAAGGTCCCCTGCTCAAGAAGAACATGAAAGGTCCGTCTGAAATGTTCCAATGAACATCTGAATGATTCAGAGAAGGCTTGGGAGAAGGTGATGTGGTCAGATGAGACCAACATGGAGGTGGAAACATTATGCTTTGTGGTGTTTCTCTGCTAAGGGGACAGGACAACTTACTGCATCGAGGAGAGGATGGACGGGGCCATGGACTGTAACATCTTGGCCAATAGCCTCCTTCCCTCAGCTAGCACAATCATGTCACGCAAGTGGACTGGTATCCATCCGGCGTAGTGGGTGTGTCCCAGAGAAAGGAACCAAGGCCAACCAATCTTGGTCAGGGCATTTATGAAGAGTAGGAAGTCGGCCGCTCTTTTGTCCCTCTATTCTGCCGGCCTCCAGTCCGAGAGAAGTCCAGGTCCCAACAACAGCTCTCATCTCTGAAGACTGTTCTCTGTTCTCTAGGCTGTACATTGCATCTGAGATACGTGATGGAAGTCTGGATGAGTTTTTTGGGATTAATTATGTGAAATATAATAAACTTGAAAACCAGGCATGTCCACCATCATTGTCACAAATGGGCAAGCTGAGAACTGGTACCAAGTCAGACTTGTACCTCATTCACACCAACGGTGTTTCAGGGCCGGCCCGGAGCTAGAGCTTGAAAAGCACCGGGTTTTCCTCTTCATACCGCAGCTGAGCAGCCTCTTAGCTCCGGAATCCGGTTCATTTCGAGCACCAAAAAATTGCCCGGCCAGAGCAAAAGCACCACATACGTCACGCTTACGTCGAGGCGGGGGAAGAGACAGGATCTACTCCTGAACAACAACAGAAAGTCCGCGTGTTATCCAGTTTGTACACAACGACGGAGAAACTTAACAAGAGTTTCAGAGTTTCAGTGTTTCTGCCATAGACTGTATATATAAAGGTTTCTGCTCATGGTGAAGCAACGTGTCTGCGTGTTAAGGTGAAACCTGAGCATTCACGTTGATCACCTCTCATTATAACTAATTATAAATCTATAAAACTATAAATATTAAACTTTACTTCACGTGTTCATTTGAGAACAGCTGTTACATACTTGGGTGAAGGTTACAGTTCATTTAAATGAAAGATACAACGTTACTCCACACTCATGGTTTAGTCCACCTTAAGAAATATGACCGATCTCGGAAGCAGTTGTGTTTTAAAAAACCCTTTATTGACACGAGTACACTTGTTTATAAGAATATAGTCACCACAGAAATGACTCCAGAAAAGCTGCAGATAGAGCCATAAGAAATGAATGCAACTGATTTCATCCGCGCGGTTTGGCTTTATGAAGCAGGCACGCAAATGGTAACGTCATGACGCAAACGATGACGCAATGACGCATTACCAGTGGACTCTGGGCTGTGTGAAAAGAGCTAGAGCTAAACCGAAGAACCGGTTCTGAACCTGAAAAGCTCTAACACGGAGCTTGAACCGGAGTTTCGTTGGTGTGAATGAGGTATTGGTGGGCTGTTTGGAGGACCTGATTTCTTTACAAGAGACTGCATCCCACCCCACAGTTAAGGCCTCATCCTTGATGGGCCTACTCTTGGGAACATGCTACGACCTTGCTGCTAAGACGGTTTTTGATTATGCGCAGAAAGTGTTCTCACCATACATCCTGTCTCAGCTGGAGCATGTCAGCAGAATTGATGTCGTGTGCGATGAATATTTCCCCGAAAGTCTGAAGGCTGAAACACGCAGCAAGAGAGGGAAGGGAGTTCATAGACACGTTGAGCCATCCAGTGTCATTCCTGGAAACTGGCCAGAGTTTCTGCACGTTGAAGACAAGAAGGCTGAACTCCTTCCTGGCAACCAGTGTGACAGCCCTCAACACTGGTAAACAAATAATCAGTACTTGCACCATGCACACATGGGGAGGCTGATACCCGCATCCTACTGCACCTAGGAGATGCTGTGAAGGAAGGGTATAGCAAGGTGTCAATACGCACAGTTGACACGGATGTGGTAGTACTGGCAATCGCAGCAGCCCAATCCCTCAACATCACTGAGCTGTGGGTTGCCTTTGGAGCTGGGAAGAGTTTTCGGCAATTGGCATTGGTCCAGTTACGTGCATGTAAATCGTCAAAAATGGTGTATTCGCTGTTAGCTTACGACCTCCACGATTGAGCTATCAAAAAATTTCTTCGCAATTTAGCATCATATTGGATAGGGGCTGAACAATCAATGGCGGCCATTTGGCGCCTATGGACAAATATGCGATGGCCCTATAGCCAAACATCTTCCTTAGGGCATGCTCTAACAATGTGTCACATGTCATCATAAGTTTATCATCAAAAGCACAATTCTTTCACATATCTGCTGGACTATAATGATCCAGCACAGTTGGAAACTCTTTATTTATGGTAGTCTTTTTTTGTATTGCAGTCGTTCTGTCTGTAAGAGACAGCTCGTTTCACTCCCTAACACCATTAATAGAAGATTTGAATAAAACAAATGTATTTCCATACAGCCCTCTATATATATATAATATTATTATCGGTTATCGGTATCGGTATCGGTATCGGTCTTGAGAAGCAGGAAGTTATCGGTATCGGTATCGGTTTCAAAAAAACAATATCGTGCATCCCTACCCTCTATATATGTGTGTATATACAAACACAGTTGCTCCATAGCTTCTTGGACAATCGGACTTAAAATCAAACTGTACATTTTACATTCATATCCAATCTAATATTTCATATTCCTCACATACTTATGTATTTATCAAATCCTGCTTTATATTTTGTTACTGTGAACCTGTCATTCAACATGTATATTTTCTATTTTTTGTAATGCTATTTTATTTCTAGTTTACATTTTGGAATGTGTATTTCCAGTCTTTTAATTTGTATTGTACAATGCTGTGTCTTTTCTTTTTTTTTTATCAATATGTTTATTGATTTTCAGTATACAAAAAAATCACATACATAGGACGAAGACATAGAGCCAAAAGCAATACATATATACACAGGACAACTACGTTACTTTACATTAAAGAAAAATAACAACACTAAATTAAATTGGTACATACATACAACAAGTATCCGAGTCCTAAGGGCACTCTAATATGCTATGTCTTGTTATGCTGCTGCAACGCAAACATTAACCAAATTGGGATCAATAAAGTACTTCTTATCTTATCTATCAAACTGTACTAAAAGTAGTTATCAGCCTTCAGAAATGAATCATTCAGAAGTTGTGATATCTGTGTCTGATCTCTGTGTGTGTGTGTGTGTGTGTGTGTGTGTGTGTGTGTGTGTGTGCCTCAGGAGGATGGCGGTGAATGTCGTCTCCACCTCTATGACTATAGAGAACCTGAGTCGTCATGACATGTTAGCGTGGGTCAACGACTCTCTGCAGCTCACTCTCACAAAGATCGAGCATCTCTGTTCAGGTGAGCACACACACAACCACTTCTTTATAAATGTATAAAGAAAGTATGTTCAGGTTCTGTGTTTCAGTATTTGTAAGTGACTGAAAGAATATTGCTTTTATTTTACTTTTTAATGGCTATTTCATTTTTTTGTTTTGTAAGAAGGGGCAGGTAAAATAAGATTTTCTTCTCCCTGCTCCTTTCCACCATGCGCTATTAAAGAAAAACAGTATAAGAGTATAATAAATAAAGGTCTTGAAATTAAATTCCAAATGTCCATCAAGCTCTTAAACTAAATGTTCGTTTGTCCCTCAAGGTGCTGCTTACTGTCAGTTGATGGACATGCTGTTTCCTGGGTGCATATTAATGAAGAAAGTGAAGTTTAACGCTAAACTGGAACATGAATACATCCACAATTTCAAAGTCTTACAGGGTTCATTCAAGAGAATGAATGTGGACAAGGTGAGAACACACACACACACACACACACACACACACACACACACACACACA
>CALSBZ010042055.1:0-13429 GCA_943591055.1 Gobionotothen gibberifrons | reverse complement strand
TGTGTGTGAACTCAAAGGCTTCATTTCATTGGTGTCACGTCTTCATGGAAACACATCCCCACCTCTAACCCAGGTGCACACAGTCCCAGCAAACCTAAAAGACCCCCCTCTCGCTCAGGTAACATCTTCTGCATTGTGTGTGTGTGTGTGTGTGTGTGTGTGTGTGTGTGTGTGTGTGTGCGCAGAGTGACTTTTTCTTCATTCAAACTGTTTATTGATTCAAGGTACATTTTAATTGTTGTATACAGTCTCACAAGCCTTTTGGACATTGTCTCTACAAAAGCAGCCTTCACAAGATTCCCTGCTATGGCTCACAAGTTGTTGGTCTGTCTGCCAATCAATATTTAAATGTGCCGCATGTAAATAAGTTGCAAGGCAGGAAAAATAAAGAAGAGGTCCAACCAAAGTTACAGTATATTAGAGAACAACAAGTACGTGTGCGTCAATGTTAGCAGTGAAGTATTCAAGTAGTGACACGTGCAAACCGCAAAGATATTTATCAATAATCTGTGAGTGTTTGTGCATGTGTGTGGGTTTCCTTTTGTACTTTTATCTTGTTAGAAACAGTTACAGGCCTCTCCTTATCTCTTGAAGGGACTTGTTGACAGCAATGACTTGGCTTTAACGTTGTAAGGTAGGAAGTCGGTTTAGGTTAGGGTAAGTGTTGAGTTGTCTTTGTATGCGATGAGTATGATATCTTATTTGCTTTGTTCTAAGTTGGAGAAAAAAAGGTTGAACCCAGAGTTTAAAATCTTGATATCTCATTAAATGTATTTTCAACAGTCAGACGTTTTAAAGGTTTCATTAATATATGAATAGGCTGAAAAAAGATATTCAAATCTCTGCAAACATGTTCCTTCTTCGCATCTTTTCATTGTTTTTCTCCCAACACAACCCTTTAGTACAGAGAGTAAGAATGACTTACGATACGATAGGATACGATAATACATTATTGGTCAGATCAAGTCTGACATTTGACTTGCATCACAGCAGCTCCATGACCAACACCAACATACTATAGACACATATCCAGACTACATGAAACACAAACAACGAACATTTAACATAACAGCACAATCAGTGAAGCCCCTGTCACACTGTCCCGAAATTGACTCCCGATGGACACACGATAAAGGAAATGTTCAAATTCGGCTCTGATCGTAACAACATTGGGCCATTCGTGAGGGCATCTTAAGCCATCGTATGACCGCCGGTGGAGTTTCTCAGGCTCCGGCAGCAACTTCGGGAGCGGCAACTTCGTAAGGCACTCGAGAGGGCATCTTGTCAAATCGTGAGGGCATCTTGTTATCATCGGTGCCATCGGGCATTCGCCCTCACTCTGATCGGGGCGAATGCCCGATGAGAACAAGATGCCCTCACGATGCCCTTATGAAGGGCAAAATTGACACACGAATTCAAAACGAAAATGAACCTTCGCAATTTTTTGGCATGCCAAAGATTTTGCCACCGCTCACGAAGTTGCTGCCGGAGCCTGAGAAACTCCACCGGCGGTCATGTTGCTAAGATCAGAGCCGAATTTGAACATTTCCTTTATCGTGTGTCCATCGGGTTGTTTTATTGCACAACAAAATCATGTAAACATATTATGTAAATAACCCAATTTGTGTTCTGTGAAACTGAAAAGGATATAATATATTATTTTGAAGGCGAGTTGACAGGAAGTTGTTGTTGCTATGGAAACAACATGACGGAGAAAACGTAATATCTTCTACATGAAGACGGATAAAGTAAAGAACAAAGTCTGAAAATATCAGTACAGTATCATAGTACTTTAACATAATTGTTTGTGTTACTTTCGTTGCAGTTGTATGTCTTAAATGTAATGTAAATGTTGCCTTCGTGTGTGGTTCGGGGCCATCTTCGTGCGAAGTTCACAAATCCATATTCGTGTGTCCATCGGGTGTCAATTTCGGGACAGTGTGACGCAGGCTTACGAGAAAACACTTTTATGACCCTTAAGCGTGCGTTTGATCTGGGATTCAGCTCTGTGTTTACTGAGAGGATTGACTGATGCACAACGGAGTGCTTCAGTCTAACCTTATTGAATCGTGGGACACTTAAAACATACACATTTGGGTCACATTTACTCTCATATAATTGACTGGTTGCAGCTGCATTGGGTAAAATGAAGTGAATCTGACAGCAGACTAAAAACAACACAGTGCAGATATATAACCATGTGTGTGTGTGTGTGTGTTTCTGTCTTCCAGGACCTGTGAGGACTTCCCCTACAGTACCAAAACCTGCCCCCCCGCCACAGAAGCAGATCATTGTAGCAGCGCCCCGCAAATCCAATAACACGTCCCGTAACGGGGGGGACTCTGAAATCGTGGAGCTCCACCAGCAGGTACCGACGGATGCACCTGTTCAGACATTTCTTTTCTTTTTAACATGATTTTTTTTATTGGGTTTTTTGAACATAGAAAGAACATACCGTCAGTGTAATGGCATCCAAGTTTTCCTCTTGCCACTATAGAGCGGGGTTGACGACACGCAATCCAAAATAATAAGCAGCCGAAGGTTTTCAGTCAAGAAAATGTAATTTATTAACCAAAAAAGTATTGACTTAAATAGTCTGAAAATAACAAATTTAAAACAATATTTCGGCGTGGCTTTCCTATATAAACTATACTGCAAGTTGCGGTTCAATTTGCAACACTAATCTGTCTATAATTTGCGTTAATTTGCGGTCGAAAAACTGTTCCGCTCCCCGTCTCATCAGGTCTCCGAGCACGCCGGCTGTCCTCAATTATCTCACTTAAATACATACACGGAAACAGATCATATTTACGATATAGAATAAACAATCACTTCATCAAAACATATTCACCACGGCAACACAAATCATTCTCCATCATTAAATCATTTATCAAATTATAATTCGAAATAATAACCCTGACTTCATTGTGGCTCTAACAGTCAGTCACACATACATTCATACATTAACACTCCCCTCCCTCAACATCGAACATTCAGGGAGACCTCACAGATTGAAATGTTAATACAATCAGATAAAGTAAAGGATGTGAAACAAAAATACAAAAAATGAATATGAAAGAATAACTCGTTTCTATATTTAGAGATACAATTATTATTATTATAAGCAACATTATTATTATTTTGTTATCAGTGTTTGATAGCGATATTCATCCATTTTGTTCAGACATTTCTTCTATACATACATAGAAGTAGTAGTTACCCAACAGTGCAGGTTTATAATTGAATTGCATGATTGATGGTACCTACGTATGTTTATGAAGTTTCTCTGAAAGCCCTGTTTCACATTGAGAGCACCCAAACCCCTCCTCTCCTCTCTCTGCACACACAGCTGCAGGACCTGAAGCTGACTATAGACGGACTGGAGAAGGAGAGAGACTTCTACTTCGGAAAGCTGAGAGACATTGAGGTCCTCTGCCAGGACAGCGAAAGTGAAAACCCAATCTTCAACAAAATCATGGATGTGCTTTACAGTACAGAGGTAAACACATTCAAATCACAGGACACAAGATTCAACACGTTAATAATATTTTACTTACTGTGTATTAATACTTTGTAAGCTGAACGATGGAAGGGAGATGGTTCTCAGTTTTCTATTAATATTGTTTAGCTCAGTGCTTCTCAAACTTTTTTCAGTACCCCCTGACCGACCCCGGACATTTTTGACAGAAAAAGCCTATATAAATAATTACAATATAGTGATGTTCCATCAAAAACAAATTAAAAAAGGAGTTTTTCAATTGATGTAATATATGTTTAACAAACCAGTGAACAAAATAATATATTATGAAAAACTATAAATACAATACACAAATGTAACATGCTTATATGAGGACCCCCTTAGTGGTTCTAGGAATATTTTATATACAATTGTGTTTTCTATTTAACTTATTGTACTAAGATTATTTTTGTAATCATGCATGGTATTTTTTTAATTAACCTTTTTATTTATTTGTATCTTACTGCAGTACCCCAAACGTACCCCTAGGGGTCCACGTACCGCCATTTGAGAATCACTGGTTTAGTAGGTGCAACAATACAGAAGAGAAATGACCTTAAGAGTTTCTTGTGAGAATGTCTGAGGAAGACTTAGAAAAGTTCCTGGATAGTCACGAGTTAGGTAAGGTGGTTAGCAAAGCTGAGTAAACCTCTGAATCGGCTTTCTTTGAAACCTGTTTTTTTCCATTTACATAAGTTTTTAAAACATCAGGGTGCTGCAGAAAGCCCACTGCAGTATCTTTAAGCTGACTCAGAGGTCTGATGGAAACCACATTTAAAGCTTCATGTCAAGGTGAAAAGCAAAGATAGTCTCAAGGATCTGATCTGGCAGAACGAACAAGGACACACAGATTTACACCACGGCATATTAGGGACATTGTAGATTAAAAAATAAATAACCTTCGGAGCCGGGGGGAGGGGGTATAATGTAAGAAGAAAAAAACATTTGAGTATTGTTGTAAATTTACACAAGAATTTGGTACATTCTCTGTGACTATTCACTTCCATCTTCTAGTAAATTCACAAGGTCATTCTTTTTTTTTTTTTCTCTGATTATAATCCACCCTCCCCCGGCTCTGGTGAACCATGTTTTTTGTTTCTCATCCTGACGTACACTGACCTCAGCCTGCTTCCACAGGAGGGCTTTGCACCACCAGAGGATGAAGACGTCGACGACGGGGCACAAGGAGACGAGGAAGAGTTCTGATCATCTTCATCATCCTCCACCCTATTATCGTCCTCCTGTTTTATTATTTCCTTTTTTACAACTTCCCCTCTTCCTTCCCCCATCTTTTCCCGCGGCTGTCCATATCCATGTCGACTTTTGCTTTTAAAGTAGCTGGACTCAACGTGACGAGAGACAGCTGCACTGCAGGGCTGGGTTAGCCTGCAAGAGGGAAACGGTTAATAGCAATGAGATTACAGGAATCCAGCACTCACAGGTCACTTTCTCTCACCATGCACTTTCATCGGTGGCCACACACGAGCATCAGGGTGCTCTGCAGAGTTTACATATGAAACCACGGCGATTTCCACACAATGTGACCAGTTTAAACAGATTTGGGCTCTAAACTTCACTAGGAGAGATTATTAATCGACACTTTAAGAAAGAGGCATATATTTTTAAGATTTTTCTTATGATGACACGTGAACATACATTAACCCCCCCCCCCCCCCCCTGGACATATCACCGACTTTGAACTGCTCATAATGCATAAAGAAGTCATCTCTCCCGAATCCATTCATACGGTTTGCTTATGATTGTATTGACAGTATGTTGTATTAATTATTTATTTATGGTTTTTCTTTGAATGTGCTACAGTTTCTGGATTTGGGGATATTGATGATATTGCACTAAATGTAGCAAAACAAATTGACTAAAATGCCAACATGCAGTGAAGATATACAGAAAGATGCATTTTTATATATTTTGTAGATTTATTTTAAAGTTTTTTTCGATTTGCATTGAAATGTGAAATGGCCAAGTTAGCGGCGTCAGCATTCGAGTAAATTACAAGACAAATGCCAGGCTTTGAATTCTTTGAGTGCATACCATGTACAGACAGACACTAATAAGTACTAATGTTTGGCTGTGTTGAATGAGTTAATCATTTTTAGCTGCTATCATCTTTCTTTTGCCGTATTTAATTGAGGTTATTTTTTGCAAAGCGTTCAACCGCCACCACAGGGGCAGCCAAGGAACTATTGGTGTGGTTTATTGTGATCGACAGTTGGTTAAACCTGTCTGAGAGAAAATACTTAAAAGTGTATCTCATGGCAGCTTGTGATAAACTTGCATCGTTTGCAGTCACTGCTGCAATAAAATAAAGCTCTTGTGTTCAAGAAAAGAAACAAACTTTATTGTTGTGTTTGCTTTCTGACATGCTGTACTTCTCCTTAATCAGGAGCAGACACCTATAGCACACACACCTATAGCAGGGCCTGGCTATATGAGTATATGAAAATATGATTTTTTTTGATCAAATACTTGGATATTGCTATAATATTGTAGGGTTTCTAATTCAAAACATTTACACAATGAGTTAAAACAATTATAATAATCATCAGTAATGTGAATATAATGACTAAGTGGGTAAAGACACATACAACACAATTAAAAAAAACTTGGAAAAGACATATCTTAATATTCCGATATTCAGAATCAAAGAAAAATATCTTGTCTCATATCACAAAATATAAATATAAAATGTATACATTGTCCAACCCTTGTAGTGTAACAACATGGATGTTAAGTCTAGAGAGAAATGATTTGTACTTGAAACCTGTTTTGGGACCAAGAGAGAGGTGTATTGTCAAGTAAACAAAAGTACATAAGATAAATATTGACACAGTGAGATGTCCATTGTGGTCATTGGTTAAGCTTCAACGAGGAGGTTTTGAAAGAGATCCAGGATGTTCGCGCCAAAGGGAGTCATTTGAGCGACACTAAGTACCACTTCTGGGAGAACCTGCAGCCAAAATCACCGTCTGCTCTCCAGACCCCAGCCATCCTTTATGGTTTGAATGGACGTGGCACTAGAGATGGAGCCAACAACAGAGAGCACACAAGGACGACATGAATACATTTCTAGTTATTCATTAAAGAAAATTGGTAATCAATCGGCAAATCATCAATAATTTCAGCTGAAGGTCGGGCTGGAAGAAGCTCTTATGTAGCATATGGTTTGTATAAGCACCATTACTATTGTTTGTATCTTGCTTGACTTAAAGAACTTACTACACTTGAATATAATTCACAATATGCGCAGTATAAGACCCAAGTGGAGAGCTATGCAGCTTTTAAAAGAGGTAGTGTTGAGCAGAAATGTGCAAAAATATAGATTGTACAGGGTTCACAGTATAAAAAAGGTTTGCTTGCATGATGTGTCAATATATGGGTTTGCTAGGACGCTGTTGGGATCCCACACCTTGATGAAAACAGTAAGTAAATCAACGTTTATTTATATAGCCCAATATCACAAAATACACAATAGAATAAATACAATAACAGGTCTTAGCATGTAGGACTCAGGATAGGGTAATCTTACAATACAATACATTATTTATTCTTTGTGGTTATGTGTGTATTAGTTTTGTGGGGAGGTAAAATGTTCTTAAATCATCATGTGTGAGATGAGAACCCTTTAATGAAATATCAAAAAATGTTTCGATATAAACGCAGACGTGTTTGAATCTGAAGGTAACGGTTTGAACCGGTTTTTGAACGCATCACTCTGACGTCACGCTGACCAAAGAGACGTGGCAGGCGGAAGGTTAAATGATCCGAGCTGTTTGAGTCGTCCTGTTTCATTCAGCAGGAGGAAGGAGTAGCATAACTTTAGAAAAACGACCCAGTATCAGGACTAAAAACATGGCTTCGAACAATGGCTCAGCTGGTAAATGGGAGGTGGTGAAGAAAGGGAAGAAAAATACAAGCGCAACTGGAGGGGGAGGCAAGAACCCGAGCGACAAGAAACCCGGAGCCGGTGGACGGAAAGCCCTGGGAGAATCTAACATCCTGGCATCCAGACGTAAGTGGCCCCAATAGCTGACCCATTTACCCCACAGACGTAGTTCAAATAAGACTACAAATGTGATACTAATGGAGCTCAAATCTCTTTCACGTCCGTGCCTTAAAGGTTATGATAGTCATGGAAACGGGGTCTTAACGGTTATGATATTCATTGAAACGGTCTCGTAACGGTTACGATAGTCATGGAAACGACGTCTTAACGGTTATGATATTAGTAGAAACGGGTTCTTATCGGAATGATAGTCATAGAAACGGTGTCTTAACGGTTATGATAGTCATGGAAGCGGGGGAGAATTAAAGGGATTATCATAGCTGTCAACTGATTCGACCTGCTAGCTTTAGCATTAGCATCACGCAGTAAAGCTACTTCCTGCGTGCACAATTTTGTGTTGTCTTTCTACCATTTAATGTGAGTGGCTGTATTTATAACGTCTCTGCTGACATAATCATTTTTAAAATAAAAGCTTACTGGCCTTTCTGGGCAATGTCGTTCTTTCACATAGTGCTAGAAGGGATACAAAAGTGTTGCCGTTAGCTTGCTAGCAGTGTGTCAACAGGAGCAACGTCATCACTGAGGAGCTGCTTGTGGTAGCATATGTGTGACCTTTTGGTATTTTTGCTGCTGTTACATTTTTGTAAAAGGTGCTGTTGTTGCGTCGTAATTCAACAATGTAATGTCAGGCTAATGACTTGGGCATCCCCTTTTTTCCACTTAGCCTAAAGGAACAGCTGTCAGTGCTGAATCATCAATGTATTTTAGGATTTTTCAGGATACCCTTTAGCTGATGCAGAACTACAGCTGCTTTTCCTTGGGGTTCACTCAAAAATAACTACATGATAAGACAGTTTATTTGATTTTTCAGACAAACAACAAAACATATTCTAATAATAATCTGTGATCAATTAAATACATGTGTGGTGTTGTAATAAAGATATACATGACAGACTGGTAAGAGAAATCAGAGGGTTTTTTACTTTATTATTACATCATTTCTGAATGATAGGCTTGAATACACTTGGCTAAAGCATCACATCCCTTGTATCCCCCTTTTTAA
Source organism: Gobionotothen gibberifrons (assembly GCA_943591055.1). NCBI lineage: Eukaryota > Metazoa > Chordata > Actinopteri > Perciformes > Nototheniidae > Gobionotothen > Gobionotothen gibberifrons. The sequence continues at coordinate 4,825 of CALSBZ010042055.1, read as the reverse complement.
AGGATAAGGATGGCAATATTCAGGTTTTTTTTTTAAAATAGAAAATATTTGATTAATCATGATAACATGTAACTTGTGTAAACACAGCCTGATATAATCCATTTCTTATTTATCATTACACGTTTACCTGTTAATCAAAATGAAACTAAAACACTTGCCACGGTTCTGTGACAGGTCTAGAGCAGGGATCAAGACTGGATTAACAATTTGGTAAATTGAGATCCGGGGGCCCCAAAGCCCAGCCTTACTGTATGTAAATCAGTTTGAGACCACCACAAACAAAGCACAACATCAGCTGATAGTCGGCATGATGATCAGTTGAAAGAGTCATGGGTGATTATCTGAAGCCCTGTCTTGAGTGGAGCATATGTTAGAATCCATTTTGTGCTTAAAACATTGCAAATCTGTAAATGAATGTGTAGGACAGGTATGTTCAGAGAGTGGGAAGGAATGTGGTGGTTGAAAAGAGCTAATTTCTACACTTATAGAGAGGCGAAGTCCCTCCCTTTCCGGGGGACCTCCATGGGACCTTATTTCGGAAAAAGTATGTATTGAAGTCAATGGAGAGAGAAAGATTATCTTTCGATCCCGTTTGAATTGTGCCACGAATTACACATATGATGTTTGTCAATTTAAAAGATAATTTTGCAAGTAAAAAAAATTAAAATGTGTCGTAAAACTGTGAAGTAACACTTTTGTTTGTGTGAAACCTCTCAATGAACTACATCTCCCGTCTCGCACCACACACCAAGACGGCCGTCACGTTGGCACATTTCACTTCTTTCTTTCAGAATGAGGCGAAAAGTATTAAAGGTCACATGTCATGGCCATTTCCACTAATCATAATTCCATTGTTGAGGTATACTAAAATAGAAAAATACTGTGCAATTTTCCAAACTCACATTGGTTTCGCATACAGCATCTCTGTAAAGTACATCTCTGTCACTCTCTCCACTAAACGGCTCGTTGCCGCTCGTTGAGAGCTGTACATACACACAAGGGGAGTTAGTCGGTTCGTAAGAGCCAGCATGCGGGACCGGGATTCTGGGATTTGTAGTCTTTCTAGTTCCGTATTTTTCATAGTCTTATATTTCAACAGTTTTACGACAAACTGTGACTTTTTTGACATGGAAATGATTATTTAAGATTGACAAACATCATATGTGTAATTCGTGGCACAATTCAAACGGGATCGAAAGATAATCTTTCTCTCTCCATTGACTTCAATACATACTGTTTCAGAAATAAGGTCCCATGGGGCGGAATTAGATGGGCGGGACTTCGCCTCTCTATAACTAAACTGTAGCTATGTACGAAGCCTTCACTGTGACACTTTACTGTGTCATGATTCAGTATGGCTTAATTCAAATGAAAAACCTTTGATCGATTGATTGTTTTTTTATTCATTACATTCAGTAAACCTGGCAAAAACTGTCTGTATTTACCACACCCTCTCTTTGCAGCACATTTTAATCTTCCTTTTCTACCGCTATTTGTTTACGCACCAGTTTTATCAGCCGCTCCAAAGTCTGTCTGATCACAGTGACCGTGACCGTGTCAGTTTAAAGGTGATTTTAAGGTTTTATTTCAAACGAATACATTTCTCTTTTTGGCACATTTTTTTAATTCTTCAACGACTATAGTTTCTTATCGTGAACTATCTTAAAATGTCTAGTATTGACTTGGTGTAATCAAGCTAATACCTTTCTCAGAATCTAACCATGAGCTTTACCAGAAAGAATTAGATAAATACTGAAATATTAGTTATTTAGATTCATTAACTTAAATGCCTACAACACTTACATGGGTAATATAGAGAAAGTAAAATATTCACAGTATCTCTGACCAAATACCTAAATATTGCAACGGTTAACAAATATAAAATAAAAGTGAGATAATGTAACCAAGACTAGGAACATCACTCAGATAAGGCAGTCTAGGAACCTTGATTATTTACTCTTATCTTCCCTCTTAATATTCTTTATCTTTCTAAATCTACCAGATTTTACGTGAATTATTGCAATGCATCATATACACAACTTCCCCTTGAGAAGGTCATATTTACGACAGGTGATTTGAAACTTAGACTGAACTTGTCACATCATGTCCAGACAAGTTCTAGGATGTCTGACCACAGCTCTAGTTTCAACAGAAGAGATTAAGTGCAGTCCAACACGTAGGTTTACAAGCCACATACTTTGAGGGGACCCGAACTTGAGAAGATGACAAAAACAGACGTCATTCAAACCGTTATTGTTGGTTGATTAAATGTTATGTTTAGTTCAATTCATTTTATGCATAACCGTTACATAGAAGCATTTGTTGGCATGAAAGTCTCACCAACATTTCCCCAAGATATTGAAGTGACTGTTATGTTGTATATATTGATTGTTTTGCTTTTATTTATGTCTAAATGTGTTGATTGTGTATATATAGAATATACATATTTTTATATATTATTGTATTCGGGATTGTGGGAAAGGGTATTTTGATAGAAAGATTGACAATAAAGTTGACTTTGACCACCTAATTAAATATGCAATCTGAAAGTAAAAACAAGCGACACAAGCTTTGCTGTTGTTGAGAAATATCTGAAAGGGGTTTGCTCTGTGTCGATATGTGAAGAATCCTGTCAGCTATTCTTCTGCTGGTGTGAAAATCCATTCCCAGTCCACCCACCCTGTGAGAGGGCCATGTTGGGTACATCTACTCAGATTACACCCCAGCTGACCACCAAGACCCTCTGCTTGCAGACACCAAAGCTGCCACCAAAATCTGCCCCTCATTCACTCGGTTCACTCAAGTGCTCGTCAAATATCTTAATCATTTTTTTTAAGGTTGCTTGAGGGAGGGGGGGTGGGGTGAATTTTTAGTACAGTGATTGTGTCTGTCCGTCTTTGATGATGACTCTAAAGTAGACGTGACGCTTGAAGTGGAAACCTTCTCTGATTTATGGTTCAGAGACGCTTTCATGGAAATGGTCATATTGATTTATGAATATATTTTCAGCACAAAAACATTGTTAAACGCTGTTCTTGTTTAGTCTGGCTTTAAAAACCATTAATATAGAACAAAGCCGTTTAGTACTTTCAAAGGATCTCAAAACCACGTATTTCTTTCCCAACTTTGATTGGTCGTTTTTACATTTTTTAAGTACAGGAAATCAAGTAAAGAACGATAGTAAGGTGTCAGCAAAAAAGAACATTATAGAGGAGGTGTGTGTGTGTGGTTTTGCATGTGACTGGTTTTGAGTAAGACATTCTATAGCAAACAACCAATTTCACAGTTTCAACACACTGCTAAAAATTATCATTTTTGAACGAACATTATATTGATTTCCTTTTTAAATATATAATATCACATAGTGTACGTCTCATCAAGTACCGCTTCCAATTGAGGGAAATCAGTCAGTTGGCTAAAAGACTGTTGACTGTGTCCTTCCAATTAAGATGATTGTACTCACACTTTGTAACAACTATGGATGGAAGAGGATTTTGCTCCATTGCTCTTTCAATCTTTTATAGGGCAGAATCTCAAGGTTACTACTAAATGAATTCATTTGAAAGGAGATCATTATAGTCCTGGTCCTGGAATCGACTTGTAACTTTGTCCGAGCACATATTTAACCATTTCCCAGTCTTCAGTAGAGTGGCCTCATGTGTTCCCTTGGTTACTGTATGCAGCAGGTCCTCATGTCAGGAGCTGCTGCTGCTGGAAAGGATTGACTTCCTGACACGCGTATGGATATTAGTTTTTAGTATTAATAGACGTGAACACCTTGGCTCAGCTTACATCATTACTCAGTCTTTCAGTACTTCCCTCACTGTTAAACTCTGGTAATGCATACTAAGCCGTGCAATCCAGACCTAACAACTGGCTTCAGTGTTCAGTTCAGGGAAGTGAAAAGTTATCCTGCCTCAACATTTGAATAGTGAACTGAATCCAGGGTGTGATGAAACGCTGCGTCACAGCCCTGTGTTGTACCGACACTGACCAGATATAGATTTAGGTTTGTCAGCAGCCTGTACAGCTGAATGATCCGTGAACAACTGGTGAGCTCTGCCAACACCGACTGATGTGTGTGGGTAGGTCCGACTGGGACTCCTGTGTGCAGCCGCGTGGCGTTAAATACTGTACATGTCTGTGCTGCGTAGGGATGCATACCTACCGAAATACCGGTTACTGGTGGCTACGGTATACCGTACCGACATCAGATCCGGTTTCGATACTTTAAAAAAATATATATTATAAAGTGAGTCCGTGGCCCGTGATGGCGGGTGTTATAAAAGATATTCCATAATCGGTTTTCTTCACATTTTGTATGTATTTTTCATTGTTTGTTCAGTACTAAAAGGTCCAAGAAGTCCCACAATTGAATTTAATATTCATTTGACATGTTAACTATATCGTAAAGCGCTTCATGGGAGTAATTGTGGGATGATACATTTTCAAAGTATCACGATATGTATCGGTTGAGTATCGGTATCGTTCAGTGGTATCGGTATCGTAAAAAAGTCAACGATATGCATCCCTACTGCTGAGTTACTGTAGCATTGTTATGGAGCTTCATCTGAAAGTTCTGCAGAAGATTTGTATACCCAAGATTGTGTTTGTTTAGCAGTCTAATATACAGGGTTCCCACGGGTGCTGGAAATCCTTGAAAATGCTTGAAATTGTACGAGGTGTTTTCAAGGTTTGAAAAGTGCTTGAATTTTGGGAATGGTGCTTACATTTGGGATAAAGTGCTTGAAATTGTAAATGCTTTACTTCACTTTTTAGATGAAAACTACCTAACTAAAGGTATTAAATACATGTAGTGGAGTAA
>CALSBZ010042054.1:241560-308920 GCA_943591055.1 Gobionotothen gibberifrons | reverse complement strand
GGGTTAACCTAGCGCAGAACGATGTCTGCGCGCAGAACGATGTCTGCAACCTGCTTCTGCAGGGTTCGCCTAGCGCAGAACGATGTCTGCGCGCAGAACGATGTCTGCAGCCTGCACCCGCAGGGTTAAACCTAACGCAGAACGATGTCTGCGACCTGCGCCCGCAGGGTTAAACCTAACGCAGAGCGATGTCTGCAGCCTGCACCCGCAGGGTTAAACTTACCGCGACCCACTGGCCGCAACCTGCCCCGCAGGGTTAAACTTACCGCGACCCGGAGGTCGCAACCTGGCGTGCAGGGTTGAACAGAACACAGACCCGGAGGTCGCAACCTGACGTGCAGGGTTAAACGGAACACAGACCCGGAGGTCGCAACCTGACGTGCAGGGTTAAACAGAACACAGACCCGGAGGTCGCAACCTGACGTGCAGGGTTGAACAGAACACAGACCCGGAGGTCGCAACCTGACATGCAGGGTTAACATAACGTGGACCCACGTCCGCGACCTGCACTTGCAGGGTTAGCGTTCGCAGGCCCGGAGTCATAGCCTGACGTTTACGAGAACAGTTTTGACACGTATACATGCTTACGTGTTGATCACCACCAGTTGTAGGTACGATTACCTTTTTTAGTGTTTGAGGGACCTTGGATAGCCAGCACGGCACTGATGACCGGGCGGATGTAGGATGTGAAGGCAGAGGAGGACCAACGTCCGAGTTGTTGCAGAGATGAGGATGAGACGCCTTGATTAGCGGAAAATCTCATGCAGATATTCCCCCAAAACGGAGGATGCGCAGTGCATGTCCTATTTACCACTGAATAGGCTCCGGTGCACGCGCACTGCGGCGGTGTAATGCCGCTGAACCACGTGATGACCGATGCATCACGGCGTTTCTGAAAGTATAGTTTGAAGAAGTAGTTGTAAATCTGTCTTCGTATGATTAAACTACTGTGTGAGGATTAGTGGATCGAGACTGTGAGCGGATCTGGACGGTGCTGCCGCGGAGATGTTGTTATCGCAGATTCAGCCGTTGGTACGCCGAGGAACGGCGTATTTCTACTGAGCCGGGAGGAGAAGTAGCTTCGATGGGATGTAGCTTAGCCCTGCCTGCCTGCAGGAGGGGTTGTGGTTGAAGCCAGAGGTGGGTGAATCTTCGCGTGCGATGAGGACCCGTTCCGCGTGGAGCCGGAAGTGCTGCCGGTGCCGGTGATGCCGTCTCGAGAGACTGAAGGCGTGCGTCAATTGTTTGCGTGAAGTAGGCCATTTCCATTAGCCGGAGGAACTTCCGTGGCGGCCCTGCTGCCGGTGCCGGTGATGCCGTCTCGAGAGACTGAAGGCGTGCGTCAATTGTTTGCGTGAAGTAGGCCATTTCCATTAGCCGGAGGAACTTCCGTGGAGCCCGATGCCTTGTATTTCCTCCTGCGTCCGGGTTTGCGGGGCTTAATCCGCGCAGCTGCGGAGCTGATGAATGTATGCCTGGAGCTGGGACGGAGCCCAGCTGCTGTTTGTGCGTTGACACCTGGAATGACAGCTGACAGGGAGAGCAGGTTTAAAGGGTTAGCAGGTGCGATGATTGGCTGGCCGGGGCGTGACGCCCCTGATCACTTATTGAGATAACGTGTGGCACCCGATAATGATGTCTTCCTGGTTGAACCTGCGCTAAGCTACATTTGTTTTAGTAGATGTTGTCAAGAATCTGACTCTTAAAGAGAGTTTGTGATTTTGAGGCTATTTCAGTGAAACAAGGACGTTTTGAACAGATTAAAGCTTAATTCTCTCATAAAGTTACTGAAAGATACACTTTTGTGGATAAAAGCTGAACATTAGATAATGAAGTACTTTGTTTTAGTAGATTTTGTCAAGAATCTGACTCTTAAAGACAGTTTGTGATTTTGAGGCTATTTCAGTGAAACAAGGACGTTTTGAACATTTGACAGATTAAAGCTTAATTCTCTCAGAAATGTACTGAAAGATACACTTTTGTGGATAAAAGCTGAACATTAGATAATGAAGTACTTTGTTTTAGTAGATGTTGTCAAGAATCTGACTCTTAAAGACAGTTTGAGGCTATTTCAGTGAAACAAGGACGTTTTGAACATTTGACAGATTAAAGCTTAATTCTCTCATAAAGTTACCGAAAGATACACTTTTGTGGATAAAAGCTGAACATTAGATAATGAAGTACTTGGTTTTAGTAGATTTTGTTGACAATCTGACTCTTAAAACAGTTTGTGATTTTGAGGCTATTTCAGTGACACAAGGCCGTTTTGAATATTTGACTGATTTATGCTTAATTCTCTCAGAAATGTAGTGAAAGATACACTTTTGTGGATAAAAGCTGAATATTAGATACTGAAGTACTTTGTTTTAGTAGATTTTGTCAAGAATCTGACTCTTAAAGACAGTTTGTGATATTGAGGCTATTTCAGTAAAACAAGGAAGTTTTGAACAGATTAAAGCTAAATTCTCTCATAAAGTTACTGAAAGATACACTTGTGTGGATAAAAGCTGAACATTAGATAATGAAGTACTTTGTTTTAGTAGATTTTCTCAAGAATCTGACTCTTAAAGACAGTTTGTGATTTTGAGGCTATTTCAGTAAAACAAGGAAGTTTTGAACAGATTAAAGCTTAATTCTCTCATAAAGTTACTGAAAGATACACTTGTGTGGATAAAAGCTGAACATTAGATAACGAAGTACTTTGTTTAAGTAGATTTTGTCAAGAATCTGACTCTTAAGACAGTTTGTGATTTTGAGGCTATTTCAGTGACACAAGGCCGTTTTGAATATTTGACTGATTTATGCTTAATTCTCTCAGAAATGTACTGAAAGATACACTTTTGTGTTTAAAAGTTGAACATTAGATAATGAAGTACTTTGTTTTAGTATATGTTGTCAATAATCTGACTCTTAAAGACAATTTGTGATTTTGATGCTATCTCAGTGAAACAAGGCCGTTTTGAATATTTGACTGATTTAACTTAATTCTCTCATAAAGTTACTGAAAGATACACTTTTTTGGATAAAAGCTGAACATTAGATAATGAGGTACTTTGTTTTAGTAGATTTTGTCAAGAATCTGACTCTTAAAGACAGTTTGTGATTTTGAGGCTATTTCAGTGAAACACGGACGTTTTGAACAGATTAAAGCTTAATTCTCTCATAAAGTTACTGAAAGATACACTTTTGTGGATAAAAGCTGAACATTAGATAATGAAGTACTTTGTTTTAGTAGATTTTGTCGAGAATCTGACTCTTAAGACAGTTTGTGATTTTGAGGCTATTTCAGTGACACAAGGCCGTTTTGAATATTTGACTGATTTATGCTTAATTCTATCAGGAATATACTGAAAGATACACTTTTGTGGATAAAAGCTGAACATTAGATAATGAAGTACTTTGTTTTAGTAGATTTTGTCAAGAATCTAACTCTTAAAGACAGTTTGTGATTTTGAGGCAGTGACATCTAAATAAATGTCATTAGGGAGAAGAAAGAATTCTCACATCTGATGGAAAAAAAACACTACACTAATGGGAATAAATCACAACAATTATATACTTTTAAAAAGAATAGTTGATATTGTGTTGTTATAGCAGCATTATATCATAATAAATATAGCACATTTTAAATGTCCAATTTCACACATTGAATGCATACATATTGTTAATGCTCATCAACAAGTATGAAGACATTGTGATGCATAAAATGACATTTTCACTTTCACACTAAATATATGGAATACAAGCTCAATTAATAATGAGAGAAAACAGTAATGCTATCAATTAAATGCAAGGTGCTCACTTATTAATACATTTGGTGAAAATAGACCTAGTATATTTATAACTATATAAACTGATTGATTGACAACAACATGAAGGTTTTCACATCACACTTTGACCACATGAGGGAGCTAACATCCTCATTGCCATTCTGTCAATATGTGGTTATCTAGGTCAGTGGGTCAAAGTGTTATTTTTTTTCAAAAAATGTGGGCCAAAGTGCAACTTACAATTGCACTTCGATAAGGCTGATCGCCCCTCTGAATTCATGCGGGACTAGATGTGTAAATGAAATGATTTGTTGAAAGCTGAATGAATTGTTTGTTGAAAGATTATAACCCGGCTACCTGTGAGGAAATTCCTACGAATTCATTCGTGAATTGAGGTTTCCTATTAGTAATTGACCACAGCATGACATATTCTGTATGATTGTCATGTTGTAACGAGAGAAGGTAAAACCCTGTTCAAGTGTGGACCAATTTTTCTTCAAATAAACTGATCCCACCTTTCGGATTGGGACAACTTAAAAGACATCTGCTATCCTCTCCTGCTTGAAAGGTAAGAAATGCACACTGCCACACGCACACACATAACACACAAGGGGACGGGTAATAACCGGAAAAGCATGACATGGGCCCTTATAAAATTATAAATAAATGGGGGGGGCATTTTTAGGCTGAAAATGGGTCCACAGCTGAAACGACATTGGAAATAATAGAAACTGTTGAGACATTTTATAGTGAACTCTATAGAAAAAAAACTGTGAATGAGGAAATAATGACAGAAGTTTTACTTTTTATCAAAAAAACAGTGGAGGAAAAGTTTATTTGAACCCAAGATTTAAAAATTGAAGAACTGAACGAATGCTTGAAAACTTTCAAGGCTGGGAAATCACCAGGGGAAGATGGGATTCCCTAGGAATTTTACTTGACCTTTTGGGATGTCCTAGCACCTGACCTTCTTGATGTTTCTATGGACTTTGAAAGGCTAGGCCGACTTCCTGACAGCTTCACAACAGGGATAGTGACACTCTTACACAAAAACAGGACAAGATGGACATACAAAATTGGAGACCTATAACACTTTTAAACCTTGACTGCAAACTCTTTAGTAACTCTTTGCAGCACGTATGTCTTTGTTCTTAGAAGAGCTGATTCACCCGGATCAAGCCGTGCCGGGGAGGAAGATCACAGACAGCCTCCTACTGATCCGAGACACCATCTGCTTTGCGAGAGATAGAAACTTTCGCCTTGTAGTCCTAAATTTAGACTTTGAGAAAGCCTTTGATCGGGTCTCACACCAGTACCTTTTCCAGGTACTAAAAAAAATGAGGATCCCGAAAAGATTTCCAGAAGTACATGACAGAAACAGAAGATTTAGAGAAGCAGGTGGCTGAACTAAAAATGCAGCTCAGCAAGAAGAAAGATCAAAGAACACAGCAATACTCTAACAACCCAAATCCAGCCCAGGAATATCCCCGTGCTAAAGCAGCAGCAGATCTTCAAGCACAGCAAGCAGCAACACATCCTCCCGGGCCAAGGGCTTGGTTCTGTTTTGAATGTGGCAATGATGGCCACATAGCAAGACATTGCGAAAATCCACCAAATAAACCCTTGGTAGATCAGAAATACAATGAGTTGAAGGCAAGTCAAAAGGAATGGAAGAGCAAATTCGGCCATTTAAACTGGACAGGGTCGCAGTGGAGGGAATAACTGCACCCAGTGATGAACTGAAATGTCCCATACAAAATCAAGAAAGAGAAACAGTTACCAGTAAAAATAATTCTTCAACTCAGTCATCTGATGTTCTTCTTCCAAGAGTATTGACAGGCCCCAAGTGCACAGCAACTGTCACTATTGAAGGCTTCTTGATTCCGGTTCCCAAGTGACTACAATTTCAAAGTCATTTCATGAAAGCCATCTCTCACATCGACCACTGACCGCTGGTGGTCAAGAAGTGCCTTATCTGGGGTATGTCCAAGCTAACATCCATTTTCCAGAGGATGTCATGGGGAAGGCTGAACGAGTTGTTACTCTTGCACTTGTTGAGCCTGATCAAACATGGATGTTCCTTTGTTGATAGGCACTAATACACTGGACCCTAAGTGTGCACAGAACAAGTTTGGAAAGTATAGTTCCAGAGCCAGCCATTGTTTCCAACTGGTGAAACATCTATACCAGAGATACAAAATACATCAACATCAATACATCCTGTGTTATTATCCAAAGTGAATGTTAAGTTGAATAATGTACATCATTTGAATGTAATAATTAAGTTGATTGTTGTTTGTGGAAGCTCCAGTGAATGAGCCCCATTAACTGAGTTTTAAACATCACTTTAAATGGAAGATTTAAAGTGATGTTTAAATCTTCAATTTAGGCCCCGCCCACTCGATCGGATCGGCGATCGGTATCGGCCGATACTGATTCCGGCGATCGGCCCCAAAATTCGATCGGAGCATCCCTAGATCCATTCATCAGTTTTACACATCATTTCAACTTTTACCCTGTTAGTATTTCCCTTTAGACTTTAAACACAGATCTTAATGAACACACCTCTGAAACCTTGGGATTCAATACCCGTAAAGCACTGCTGCCGTATTTAAGATCAACCGATATGACATAGAATCCAGCAACAGAGTTATCTTAGGTGCGATTTACCTATTGTTCCCTCTGGTGTCTCTGCAAGACTCCGTCAGGGATTGATCCTCAGCCAAGGAACAGGACACTGGAATCAAACTGGACTCAGGACTCAAGCTATGTGGAAACAGGTTACATTGCAGACTGACTTGTCACTTATCCAACCATAATCAGAAGGGCTATATGGACTTGAGTTTCCTCTCACAAATGTGAACAGGTAGTTTTATTAAAGTTTCACAAGTTATAACACCACACATCAATAAAAAATGAAATGCGTTTTGCCCAGATACATATTATATCCGAGATCTTTGCCTCAATACGAGTAAGTAATACGATCGTCTTCCGTTGCTTGGTAAACAAGCTGGAGAGCTCAAGTTCGAACTGGGTTCGAAAAGGAACTGCTCTCTCTGCTTCTTCAGTCTTCCTTTATCCTCTTGTTTCCCACGGCTTGTCACATGGTCTGACACGTGGTTTGACACGTCCTTTGCGTGCAGGCTGGTGCGTTTAGAGGTGTCCTTCTTCGTTGCTTTGGTTAACTGTTCACTTCCAGCGAGGAAATACATAACAGATGTTCTCCTCGAAAGAGGAAGTGCGTACTTTGCATCACGGGTCTTTATGAGCACCCATGTCAGGATTTATGTTATACATCCTGTTTATATTGCTAAAGCATTAAACTATACCAGGGGTTCTCAAAGTTTTGATGAGTGAGGGCCAATTTAGGTACCCAATATTGGATTGAGGGCCGCCCAAGAAAAAACGGAACATAAAATAATTCCAAAACAAATCCTTTCTTTATTGTACTAACCAATTATACATACAGTCAGGGGCGGACTGGGAGGAAAAAGTGGCCCAGGGATTAATTGACAGACAGGCCCACTTAATGCGCGGCATGTATCGACGAAAGTATGTTTCTTAACAAAAACCCTTATGCATTTAATGTTATTTTGGACCATTATTCATATAGTAATCACATTACCTGAGCCCTTGAGTTGCCTAGAGCAAAATAGTTACAGCATATATTTATTGATTTTAATGTTAACAGATCATTGATGCAATAACATTTGGACCCAATTTGCCTGACTTGACACATGGAATAGAACATGGGCGTAGGAAGCATCCTCAATGTGGGTGAGACAATTTAACGGGGTGTGGGCAGGTGGTGGACCTCACCTCCTCTAGGTGGGGCATGCTCCCCCGGGAAGAATTGTTTTTAAATGTTGAAGTTAAATGCATCAATCTGGTGCACTTTGAGAGCAAAATTAGGGACTAAATCTATGGATACATCTCTCAACACCCATATGAAACAGAACTGTAAACAGATTAACTTTTTCTTTCAACATTTATTTGAACAGCAAGTGGAGGCAAAAGTGACTGCACCCAAAACAATAAACCTGCTAGCTAACTAGCCTAAACTCAGTAACAGAATGTGGGCAACACGTTCTTCTCCACAGCCGCGCGACCTCTGAGTCAGACGTCACTTCCCCCTTTTCTATCCTACGGGTACAGCCACTCCCCCTGAACCCCGTTTCCCTGCCAAGCCCCCCCGCCCTCCCCTATGCAAGCTCCTCCCTCTGAACCCAGGGCTCGCTACAATACTGTATACTGTATACACAAACTATACAAAAACGCCTTTATGCTTTGGAGCTTGTTTATCCATCTGTAACATCTCTCCAGGGAGTGGCCGGAACACTTACAAATGTGGGCCGGTAGGATTTAGGTAAGCAAAAAAGGAGTGGCCGGAACACTTACACTTTTTTTTGTCACATTAACTATCGCGGGCCGCCAGAAACATTTCCGAGGTCCGCCATTGGCCCGCGGGCCGCACTTTGAGAACCCCTGATCTATACGATACATGACTATGGCATTTAACACCGTTTTTAGCATATTTAAGCTTTATATAATAAAATACATTGTTCCATTTTATTCCTCTTTTCAACAGTACAAAGTGCTTAATATTCTACCAGTTGAAAATTGTTGCATGTATTAAACTGTTAAGCCCGAGAGACCCCGGTACCGGGGCCCTCCTGCAACATCTTGCAGGAAACAGTGTCTGAGGGCATGTTCATTTAATAAACTATGAATGTTTTATATCCATGTAACGGGAAGAAACTCATCTAACTGATCATTTAAAAAAAAAAAAAGTAAAACCCCGACAATGCTAACGCTGAGCCTCTGAATTAGCAACGAGCGAAAAATGCTAACAGATGACTGCACCGAAATTCACTCACAAAACCTTATTATTTATCTTTGCTGCACATCCAACCCATCGTTTCACATCGTGAGGTGACACAGAATCGAGGGGTACCCTTCATTATCACTCAATTATACGAACTATCGGAGATAATAACAAGAACAGACATCAAAACATATGGCGCTAGGTAGCTAAAAACGCTAACATGGCTCACCTGTGTCGTAGTCTGGTCAAAAGTGGTCTTCAATGGCATTAAAACGATAAAAACGCTGCTGAAGTTATAGGTTATAATCCAATGTGTCTGTGTCCCTTTGAAATGATTTCTGATAATCCATGAGCAATAAACCTGCTTTTCGGTTTCCAGATGTCAGAGCTAGAGCTATAGCTCTATAGCTTCACTCTCATGCAAAACTGCGTCCGCGAAGCCCCCACCTTTTTGTTTTACCATGTGTGTGAGTGGGGAGATTCCCCTTTGATTATATTGGCTCTAACGGTCGGAAAGAGATGTCAATCACCAAAATCGACCAATGGGTTCCAGAGAAACAGTAACACCCCCATTTCCACCCAAATCACCTCAGAGGTGGAGTTTTTTTTGCTAAACCTCTCTAGAAAGGTCAAATGTCACTTGTTTTGCATCAATATTGATACAGGGTACTTATTATATGTTGTACTTTGGATTCGTAAAGCTTTTAGTCTACCTTACCATCATCCAAGGGTAGTTTTCACTATAAGTAAAACATAGTTTTTTGACGGACACTATAATTTACAGTTTTTTACTAAATTCAATCTGAATTTTCTTTAAAATAAAAAACATCTATATTGATTCTGACTTCTCTACATCCAACTCACAGGTTTATCATTACTTTGAGAAAAAAGATTATTAATTTAACCCTTTTAGAAGGGAAGATATGGTCATTTGTTCTGGGAATGTCATTTTCGAGCTTGAGACCTGAAAAACAGACTAAAATCAGGGCTAAACTGCTTATAGTGTATTTATGAGTGTCGTGCACAAGAAAGAAGCAACAATCCCATAAGTGGACAAAGCGGCTTTTGTGTTGCCTTTCTTTATATGAGTTTCAAAGTAAAACAGTTCAATATAAATCATTAAGGTTGATTTGCAATGTGTACTGCCCCCTGTGTTCATTTGCGGTACCTAGGATGTGTGCATGTAATAGGGAATTTCATCAGTTGCTAGTGTAGCCTCGCAGCGGCGATACCACACTAATTGCGGCGCATAAGCGCATAGGTGCGCCGCATTTGAAGCTCAGTTGAGGCTCCCCCCGCAAGATGAGGCCCCCTCCGCAAGGTGAAGCCCCACGCAGTCTGCATGATCGGCCTGTAGGGAGGAACGGCCCTGGCTGCAGAGTTCATTGCACCTCCAATCCAAGATGGCAGCACGTCTGTGTCTGTGTCTGTCCGCTGTGCTTTCATGTCTGTTCTAGTGTTGTCTACGTGATATCTGTTATCTTTGTAAAACACCGGTCAATATCTGTGAGCTGTTTTGGACAGTACAACCAGGGCGAGCGTTGTTGATGCCGTAACATTACGGCTAAACATTACTGCCGTTCCTGGGACTGGGATCACTCTATCCGCTTGGACTGCGGAGCCTGTGCTCACTTCCCGGAGCTGAAACACCACCTGTGTTGCGCTTGATTTTGGACTTTGGTGGACTGGGTTCGTTCATGGATGTATAATAAGAACGGGTTCGTTGAGCTAAAGCATAGCATGACTGGGCTTGTGTTCCTGTTTACATGAGACGTCAAACAACGTCATCTTCGTTCTCGGGAGGACTGAAAGTCCGGACCGGATTCTCACCTCGCTGACCTGGCATTTCTCAACTTCGGCAGGACGGAAAAGGTGGACGGGTTTCCTGTGCTGATTTCTGGATTTCTTCAGCAGGTCCTCTCTACCTCCTGACACATGTCACCCAGCATGTTTCTCCTAATACCTATTTTTCTCCTACTGACTATTCTCCATCCATATTAAGGGTATGAAGACCAAAATGTGCCCCATCTTGTCTTCCCTAGTAAAGACACAAACTGGGATTCTACTTTGTTTAAGAGCTAATAATAATAATAATAATACATTTGATTTATAAAGCACCTTTCATTGCTCACAGCAATCCCAAGGTGCTTACAGGAGGCATAATAAAAACAAATAAAATAAACAAAGTTTAATCAAAAGCTTTTTTAAAAAGAAAGGTTTTTAAGCCTTTCTTGAAGGTGTCAATGGTCTGTGGAGTCCTCAGGTGGTCTGGGAGGGAATTCCACAGACGAGGAGCAGCTGCGCAGAAAGCCCGATCCCCCATTGTGCGGAGTTTGGTCCTCGGGGGGCGAAGCCGATGGTCGGTTGTGGAGCGGAGGTTGCGTGTGGAGGTTTGCGATGTGAGAAGTTCCTTCAGGTATGGAGGAGCGTTCCCGTGGATGCATTGATGGGTCAGGAGTGCGATCTTGTATTCGATCCTGAATGAGACAGGAAGCCAGTGGAGGGAATGAAGGACGGGTGTGATATGGTTGTATTTTCTCACCCTCATCAGGATCCTAGCGGCACTGTTCTGTACATATTGAAGCTTCTGAAGGCTCCTGCTAGGAGTCCCGGTGAGGAGAGCGTTGCAGTAATCAAGCCTTGAAGAGACAAAGGCATGGACCAGTTGTTCAGCATCTGACAGGGAGAGTGTGGGACGGAGTTTTGCAATGTTCCTGAGGTGGTAGAAGGAGGTTTTGCACATGTGTTTGATGTGGGTGTCAAAGGTTAGATGTCTGTCAAATCTAACACCCAGGTTGGTAACTGCTGTGGAGAGGGGTATGCTTTGTCCGGAGAAGGTGATGTGGGTTATGGGGGATGACTGGACCTGGTTTGGTGTGCCAACTAAAATAGCCTCTGTTTTGGAGCTATTTAGTTGCAGGAAGTTTTCTCGCATCCAGGCCTTTATCTCCTCAATGCAGGTGTTAAGGGTTGTTGATGGGAGCGGTGACGATGATGGTGACAGTGAGGAAGCATGTGGGATAGAGTCTGTCTTTATGTATAGCTGCGTGTCATCAGCGTAGCAATGGAATGATATTCCATGCTTGCTGAGCTCTGTAAATTGGAGCATTCTAATCTCCAAGGATCTCATGACTCTACCTTGTCTTATTCGTTTTTTAGTCCTTATAACTGGTTGTTTTCAATGAACTCATATTCCTATGGTGGAAAGAGCGTAATAGGCCTATATAATGAATCTTTGCAAACAACAACTTGGGTGAAAAGGAAATGTTTCATTGTTATCCTGCTCCTCCTATCAGGAAATGTTCATCCAAACCCTGGACCAGATTTTAATTGTCTGAGTACCCCTGATGATTTTAAAGCAAGGTCGGGTCTTGGTATCATCCACATAAATGTCAGAAGTCTACTTCCTAAAATGGACCACATGAAAATCTGATGTTCTTGTTTTATCTGAAACTTGGCTAAAGAAATCTATCATGGACAAAGACATTGCAATTAAGGGTTACAATGTGTTTCGTTGTGACTGTCCCAGAAAAGGTGGTGGTGTCGCAATTTATGTAAAAACAAAATGTCATGCTACCATCCAATCATCTGTGTCTCTTAGCAGACAATTTGAACTACTTGCGCTGAAATTGGAACTTCTTAAAGGAGCAGTAGGTAAGTTTGAGAAACCGCCTCGAGTTCACAAAAATTCCAAAGTACACAATCGAAAATAATCTGCCCCTTCCTTTAGACTTCCTACAGAGCACCTCCTCCAACACACATGAACGCGCACAAGATCATGATAATGAATGTAAAACAAATGTATAACACAGTTATTGTCAGTGCTTATATTTTTGAAGCTAGCATGTTTGTTTTGTGAAAATGCTGCGCCGGTAACGTTACATATCAGCTCGGTGTGCTCCGTAAATAGTCGCCATAGTTGAAAAGCAACTCCGATATTGACTCTAGTTTGACTTCTCCTAGTTTCCACTTTCTTTTTCTTCATAATTTGCTCCATTGCAGTTTTTCTTTTGCGACCGGTGGACGATGTTGAAGCAAACTCTGCCATGGTGAACGTGTCCTCCTGCAGCGGAGCTGAGCTCAGTGAGCCGACTGAGCAGCTCACTGAGCTCACGGGAAACACGCCCAATGACGGCACCTTTATATATACAGTCTATGGACGGCACACGCAATGACTGCACGAGTGTGTGTGTGTGTGTGTGCACGAGATTGAAGGCTGACAGATAGGTCGGCCAACCAGTTATTTTAGCCGGCCCGGCTAAAATAATTGGCCGTAGTTTTTACAGTATTACGGCTTCCACAGATGAATTTTTTTTATGGATTTTTTTTCAAAGCACTTAGAATATGCATTGCTATCAGGATATTAAGAGCATTCCATGGAATATAACAAAAAGTGTATCTCGAGCCGGTTTCTCAAACTTACCTACCCCTCCTTTAAGGGTCAGTTTATCACTGTTGTAGGGTGCTATAGACCCCCTTCAGCAAACATTGAGGCTTTATCATCACTGAGTCATCAGCAGTGTTGGGTGTAACGCGTTACAAAAGTAACGGAGTTACAGTAATATATTACTTTTTGCTGTAACGAAGTAATGTAACGCATTACTAATGAAATGTGGGTAATATATTACCCGTTACAATGCTCAGTAATGCAGTTACAACACATTTTAACCCAAAATTAAATGGTGTTTTGTTTTTTAAGAATGTACTAACATAGCGAGACATTCCGACACCAGACATTGTGCGGGTAGATTAGTAAACCTGTGTTTACCCTTCAGGCTTCGCGTCGGGATCTTCGGGGCAGTTGAATGTTATGCACCCTCCTCTATTCAAAAAAGAGAACGGAGCGAAAAATACAACAAATGGTTTCAGGTGCGCGTGACCTGCTCCGCTGCGCGTGCATCATTTCAAAAGTGCTTCCACAGCAGTGACACACACACATCTGTGGATAATCATTTATACGAAAATGGTTAAAGCAACCATCACTAAACGCCAGCTACACTGCATCTACTGCAGACAGTAGCAACAGGTCGGATGGGGACATCACGTTACCCTCCGTTGTGGACACTAGCTTACTCCCGTCTGACTCGCCGCCCTCGCCCCCGGAGCAGCAGTCTTCGTCGCCCGAAACTACGCCGCCCCTCTGCGGCCCGCAGGTGCCAGGATACCACGGCAAAACAGAGCCTGCCCAGGTATATCTAAACAAGTACCCCCGCCTGTACAGTGGGGTTAGGGGGTCATTTTGCAGCTCGTGGTATAAAAATAGACAATGGCTAGAATATTCGTGTGAAAATAGTGCCATATTTTGCCATGCCTTTAGAATTGTTGGGTCAAAGATAATGCATACAATAGCACAGATGCCTTCACCACGAATGGCTACAAAACTATCTCATATCCCAAGCTTATCAACAAGCTAATGTTTCAGCTGAAATGTTCTCCAGGTCACAAAGTCAACCTCACATGATGATGTGATACCAGTTTTCAAGCACAGTAAATATTCTCTTCCCAGAGCATATGATGGGACCAAGGTGTTGATTTAGTACATGGTTTTAATAATACTTTTGCTTTTCAATGTTTGCCATTTCAAACCATGAGCTGGTTCAAATCATATTTGCCTTGATTTACAATATGTTCTCATTTGTTGTATCAGTACAGTTTTGAAGCTTTTGTGCTTTTCCTTGCCATAGTCCACTTTGGACTATATGAAATATTTCAGGACTGCACTTTTAACTTACTTGAAATGTTCTCACTTGCTTGGTTTCAAAACATAACAAATGCCATAATCTGTTCATTGGGGACCATCAATGCTATTTTTCATTGCTGTTGCCGGCCACTATTGCTCATGTAAACCTACTACTGCTGCGCCCCCTGTAATCTCAGAGGCACCCTGAGTCATTTTGTTCTGGACCCGGGCCTGTACATGGCCATATACTAAACAAACTACAGAGCCCATTGCGTGTCCTGTTAGTGTTTACTTCCTGTCCTGTCTGATTTATCTGACGTCCAGCGCTCCGTCTTTTAACCTCTTTTCCTTTCTCTTTCTTCATCCTCCTTAGCAACCTTCATTATAGTCCTTGACAGTGGTCTGTACTGTATTAACAACGTGTCACAGAATTTACAATCAGAATCGAGTATTCAACTAAGCCGTGTAATACAAGTTGTTAGTAGCCTTAATGGCCTACACAGTTGTTATGCTACACATTGCCCTTCACTGGATGTATAATGAGCTGCACTAAACTACATTTTAGCATTTAAAATACCGAGCCATTCTTTTGCGGTTATTTTGGTGAAAGTAACTCAAAAGTAACTCAAAAGTAATGTAACTCATTACATTTCAGAGACAGTAATATTGTAATGTAACTTATTACTTTCAAAAGAGAGTAATAAGTAATATGTAATATATTAACTTGCCCAACACTGGTCATCAGTTATCTTGCTTGGATTTTAATGAGATTTTAATTGCTGGAGACTTTAATGGAGACTGGTTGTCCTCTGTCTCCGATAGTTTTAAATCAACCTGTGACTCTTTTAATCTTACGCAATTTATCAATAGCCCAACTCGTCCTAATCTTAAACACCAAGATAAATCGTCTCTTATTGACTTATTTTTAACAAATGCGCCTCATAAGTTTTTGGATATTGGTATTTTTGCAAATTATATGAATGACCATTGCCCTATAGCTACAATCAGGCAAGCTAAGCTTCCAAAAACAAGACCACAAATATTTTTTAAACGTGACTTTAAACATTTCTGCGAGCAAGCATTTTTTCATGACCTGTGGAATTTTGATTGGAACAAGATCTCTCTCATTAGTGATGTTGAACTGGCATGGGATTATTTTCATGAGGCCTTTACTAGAATTATAAACAAACATGCTCCTTTCCGCAAATTTAGGGTGAAAGGGCTAAAAAATCCCTTGTTTAGTCCTCAACTGGCCAGCATTCTAAAAGAAAGGGATATTCCCTGGTCAAGGGCCAGAAAATCGAAATCCCAACTGGATTGGATTGTTTTTAGACAGCTCCGAAATCGTTTCACCTTCCTAGTTAAAAAGGCAAAATCTGAGTACTACATTTCTAATACTACTAGTAACTTAAATGATCCAAATAAATGTTGGAAGTGTTGGAGCGCCACCTAGTGGAGTGGTTGAAGGTTTGAATCTGCTCCGCGCCGTCCGTTGATGAGTGGTCTGCTATAAGAAGAAGGACTCAGACACCGAGATATCAGATTAGCAATAAACTGAGTTTACTTGGTAAAAAACAACAATACAGAAATACATCTTAAATACAATACCAAAATACAAAGTACCCGTACAGTACTCCGGATTCCATTCTACCGCTATCACGACAGCCGGTCAGAACAAGAGCACCGAATATTGAAATCAAACAGCTTACATACAATTTCAGTAGGAGGAGTTCCTCCCTTCCTATCTTCTAATTGGTTGCCTCATTCCTGGGCCAATGAGTTAGCATGAGTCAGCAGTTGTTGACTCCAACTGATCCCTCCCCTCTCCTTACAGTGTGTGTGTGTGTATTTAACTCATCATCCTAATAAAATAAACCCAAAATCATCTAAAACATCTCATCACAACAAAAAGGAAAGTATTTTAGTGTCAGATATATATATATATACTATATATGTATAGTATAGCACCTATGTTCAGTTTTTAGCTATGGTGTTATAAAGCTTAAAACAGTATAAATCTAATGAAATGTAACTGATGGACCCATTCAAAGGAATGAACATGTGACATGTTGTGTGGGGTGCTACAGGGTCAAAGGTGTGTGTGCTCATTGGAGCAGCTATATGCTGGATGATTGATTGCTACTGTTTTACTGTTGGGGGTTGTAGGTGATGTAACTTCTCATTGTTTGATTGTTGTACAACGAAATAATAACTGATCAAGTATATCTGTGAGGTGCAAGATATAGTGAAAACATCTGTTATAGAAATTGTGAGATCAAATGTATTTAACATTGCTGGCTGTAAACTGTATTCTGAAAATGCCATGTCATGTCATGTGGTTTGATTGATTGGGTTAAATCCCCTGGAAGTGGCAACAGATGTTTTGCAAGGGGGTCTTATGACACTACAGGAAGGAAGTGTTAGATAAGGTATTAACCTGTTGTTCTGAGTAGGAATTGTACAGGGCAAAGGGGGGTCTCAGCTAACCTAATCAACTGTTGTAATGTAATTAAGTTTTGATGAGAGAGACTGTTTTACTCAGGAACAGGACGTGACCTTTGGGAGAGACATCATGCTGGCACACACACACACTGTAAAGAAAGAAGGGAGGAGCATCCTCCCTGCATATGTATAACTACTGGGGACATTTCAATGTTAAGTCACTCTTGTTCTGACATGCTGTAGTGATATGTATGGCGGTAGAGCAGGAGTCCGGAGTACTTTGTGCTCTGTATTTTGTATGTATTTCTGTATTGTTGTTTTTACCAGTAAACTCAGCTTGTTGCTTATCCCAGACCCCGGTGTTCGAGTTCTTTCCTTCAAAAGGCTACCCATCAAACGATCGGCACGGAGCAGATTCAAAACCTTCAACCATCCACTAGGTGGTGCTCCAACAATATTTGGTTCTGTTATACCAAACACAAAAGACACTGATTCCAAAAGGATCCTGTGTGTGTGTGTGTGTGTGTGTGTGAGCGTGTGTGTGTGTGTGTGTGTGTGTGTGTTCTATAGGGATATTTCACTTCAACTTCTCCCAAATGTTGTGGCAATTTACAGGTATAGTTGATCAATTATTATTTCGTTGTTCAATCAAACAAACAATAACTAAGAAAACATTACCTCTGCTCTCAAGCATAGACTCTTTACAGAAACATAGACACATTAACTCTCTGACAGAACACACATACATTTTCTAAACAGGTTTAGCACACACACATTTTCATCATGAGACCTACAAAACAACATGTCACATGTTCACTTCTTTGAAAGCTATCTGTGTTATGTGTTGGAAAATCATCATTTTATGACATCTTTAGGATTAGTTAGAACAAAGGATAACTGTTCCTATACACCCCAGGTCTTCTCTGGACTTCCCCTAACCCCCAAGTTAGTTCACTCAAAATGAATACATCTATTGATAACATCAGAAGGACCCTTGTCTCTCTGTGTGTGTCACTCAATTTCAGCAACACATCAGCAATATGGAATATCATGTGTTCTCAAATAAATATCAGAAACACACTGAATGCTAAATTAAACTTCTCAATAGCATAAAACTGTGAACACAGATACTATAGAAGGTAATAAAAAACTAATTTGGAACATAAACTAAAAATGAATTACCAGCCTGCATTGTTACAGACTCGCAAACTCTCACTGACAAATCGGCCATTCTCAACTGCTTTAACCTGTTAAGCCCCGATCCTGTTTTTCAGGTTTCAGGCTCGAAAATGACATTCCCAGAACAAATGACCATATCTTCCCTTCTAAAAGGGTTAAATTAATCATCTTTTTTCTCAAAGTATTCAGATTGAGCATGGTAAAAAACTGTAAATTATAGTGTCCGTCCAAAAAATATTTTGTACTTATAGTGAAAACTAACCTTGGATGATGGGTTAGTAGACTAAAAGCTTTAGGAATCCAAAGTACAACATATAATAAGTACCCTGTATCAAGATTGATGCAAAACAAGTGATATTTGACCTTTTTAGACAGATTTAGCAACAAAAAAACCTTTTCTGGGGCCATTTGGGTGGATTTTTCAAAACATGGGAGCAGCAGCAGCAGCTGGCTACCATTAGCAGCTAACTTTTGGTCTCCAATTTTTACATAAAATGGACTATAAATGAAAAAAATTATTATGCACACACATTCTCAACCTATGGATTAACCGATGCAGCCGCGTTTTTTCTCATTTTAATGCCATTGAACACGTCTTTTGATCAGATTGACAGCTACGGTGAGATGATCTCCCTAGAAGCTCCGTAAAGGTACGTGTTGTGATGTCTGTGTTTGCTTCCCCTGTCGCGAGTTCGGATCATGTTCGGATATCTTGTATGTGCAGCTACGATAAGTAATAAGGGTACTTTTATCTTGAGTTCTGTGCCAAAGTCCGTTAGCATTTTTCGCTAAGGGGTCATTTAGATGCTTCTTATGAGACTTGTGTTTTGTTTTGGTAAAAATGGTTTGTATCGTCAGTTAGCTGAGATTATTTCCGTTAATCTGGTAAAACACATTAATAGGTTCTTAAATATTAAGATCCCCTGAGACACAGTGTCGTGAAAAAAAAACCCAGGGTCCTCACCGCCGGGGACCTTGGGGCTTAACAGGTTAATGAACATTTTATTTCATCTGGTTCTTTGTTTGAGTCCCTACATTCGGACCCTGGACACCTTCATCCCATCCCGTGGCTCAGCCATTCAATTTCACTTTGATCGAGGCGATAGAGGTCCATAAAGCATTGCAGAATCTGGATTCACACAAATCGGCAGGTCCGGACAAACTTCCTCCTCATTTTCTTAAATTAGTAGCAGACTTTATAGCTGAGCCGCTTACTTATCTTTTTAATTTAACTCTTTCCAACAATGAGATTCCTAACATATGGAAATCTGCATATGTTCTTCCTTTACTGAAAGAAGGGGATCCCTCATCTGTTAACCTCTTAAGCCCCACGGACCTGAGCCCGGGCCCTAAATCGCGTCATTTGCAGAAAACAACGTCTAAGGAACCTTAATATTTAATAAACTATGAATATTTTATATCCATATAACGGGGAAAAACTAATTTAACTGATATTTTTCATTTTTATTCTCCAAAAAAAACACACAATGCTAACACTGACCCTCTGAATTAGCCCCGAGCGAAAAATGCTAACCTATTCCCGCACCGAAAATCACTCCTAGCTCCCTTATTACTTATCCTAGCTCTGCACATCCAACACATCGTTTATGATTGTAAAGACACAGAATCTAACGGTGCACACCTCAACACTGAAAGATACAAACCCGCGACGTTCTCAACAAAAACGTACATCAAAACATGTGGCGCTAGGTAGCCAAAAACGCTAACATAGCTTACCTTGGTCTTTGTCTGGTCAAAACTGGTCTTCAATGGCATTAAAACGATAAAAACGATAGTGTAGTTAATCCATAGGTTAATATCCAATGTGAGTGTTTCCCCTTTGAAATGTTCTGATAATCCAAAAGCAATAAAACTGCAATTCCGTTTCTAGAAGTTAGAGCAGTGGAATCTCCCTGCTCTAATGCTTGTTTACAAACGCGAATACGCCACTTTTTTTTTTTAACATGAGAGTGTGCGGGACCATTTCCCTTCGATTCTATTGTCTCTAACGGTCAGAAAGAGATTGTCACATGTCAAAATCGAGCAAGGGGGGCCAGAGGTATGGAAAATCCACCCAAATGGCCCCAAAAGAGGGTTTTTTTGCTAAATCTATGTAAAAAGGTCAAATATCACTTGTTTTGCGTCAATCTTGATACAGGGTACTTATTATATGTTGTACTTTGGATTCCTAAAGCTTTTAGTCTACTAACCCATCATCCAAGGTTTGTTTTCAAGTAACTAAGTAGTTTTCAAGTTAAGTACAAAATATCTTTTGGACGGACACTATAATTTACAGTTTTTTACCATGTTCAATCTGAATTTTCTTTAAAATAAAAAAACATCTATATTGATTCTGACTTTTATACATCCAACTCACAGGTTTATCATTACTTTGAGAAAAAAGATTATTAATTTAACCCTTTTAGAAGGGAAGATATGGTCATTTGTTCTGGGAATGTCATTTTCAAGCCTGAAACGTCGGGTTACGTATTGTAACCCTTGTTATATTAACACAGGCGGAGCCCTCTACTGGACTCTATGGGTACTACCTTATCATGCGAGCATTCTCCCACTGAAAACTCTTATAGACGTGGCCGGCCATAGGCGGGCCTACCTGAATGCGTGCGCATCACACCGTATAAAAGGAGGCCTTGCCTCCTGACTGTCATCCTACACCTCTCTTCAGCGAGCGGAATAGGACAGACAGTGCCCCGAGTAGAGGGCTCCGCCTGTGTTAATATAACAAGGGTTACAATACGTAACCCGACGTTATATCTCTCACAGGCTCCGCCCTCTACTGGACTCTATGGGTACAGTGGGCGGAGCCACGATAAATGTACGCACTGTCGTCCAATAACAACATTCCACCCTACTGTCCCTGACCGGCCTTTCTGGTCAGCAGCTGCTGCCCCACATTCTCCTTTAACCCGGTCGTGACCGTGGAGAAGTTTGGGCTGCGGCTGACAGAGCACATCCTGCCGCGCTTACCTCGCAGAAGGTGTGCCCAAAAAACAGTGATGGGGTCCCCCCCCCCGCCCTTAGGCGGACGGGGAGAACCCCCAGCCCTGTATGGGCTCACTGTGCACCCATCTCCCTGAGTCCCTAAGGCTCGCAGGGAGAGTGCCAGTGCCCCTGCCCCACACTCAAACACTGACCCCGTGCAGAGTGTGTGTGGACTAAAATGTGGAGGGCTACCCCTCCAGCCCTGTAAGGGCCCAGCGCGCCCCTCGCCCATCCCGGGACCCTCGGAGGTCCCGAGAACAGCGAAGGCGCATTACGTCCGGGGAAGGGGTCAGATGCCAACTGACCCACAACCCCCCCCCCCCTACCAGTCCTGTGTTGCCCCAGCAAGCACAGACGAGGAGAAAGAGCCAGACATGTCCAAGAGATAAAACCTTATGAAGGGGCCTGGCGTTGACGCTGTGCATATATCCTCCACACTCACACCGCTGAATAAGGCTGTCGACGCAGTCACAGCCCGTGTGGAGTGCGCACGAACCCCCGTGGGGCAGGCTCTCCCCAGTGCAATGCACTCGCAGAGCCAGCCTGCTAGGCGTTTCTTGGACAGAGCTTTCCCGATCACCCCGCCCCCGAAGCACACTAACAACTGTTCGGTGCGTCTAAGGGCAGCCGTGCGCTCCACATAACATGCTAGCGCACGCACCGGGCAAAGGAGGTGCAATTTAGCTTCCCTGTCCCCACCATGGGGGGGAAGACTAAAACCCCCTAACTGAATAGCCCTCGACCTGAACGCACTCCTTAGGCTCTTGGGCACAAAGGAGGGGTTCGGTCTGAGTGTCGCGCCGCTCCGGTCACCCCGAATCAATAAACAACTCGGGTGCACCGACAGAGCAGTTAACTCGGACACCCTTTTTGGCTGACGTTAAGGCAAGAAGCAAAGCTGTTTTCCAAGACAATGCTTTCAGAGAGGAGAACTCCAGAGGCTCAAAACGGCCCCGGAGCCAGAGCCTCGAGGACTAGGGGCAGGTCCCACTGCGGGGCGGAGGCGTGCACTACTGGGCGCCGCCTCCTGACCCCCTGTAAAAACCGCGACATCAGTGGTTGACTAAAGGCTGACCTGCCGCCAAATCCCTCCTGGCAGGACGAGATGGCTGCTGCATACACCTTCACTGTTGAATGCGCAAGCCCTTTGTCCACCAATAACCGTAAGAAGGAAGAAATAGCGCCTAACTCACAAGATAGGGGCTCTATTTTCCGCTCCTCACACCATCGCTGGAGTCCTAGCCACTTTGGCCTGTAATAGGCTGTGGTGGATCCAGCTCTAGCTGCCTGGATAGACTGAATAACACTGTCAGACAATCCACCCTGTCTCAGCCTGGGGAGGCTGGCCGAGTGTGGGTAACGCCCCGATTGCACCTGCCTCTTGAGACATCGCCCCCCAGACCTGGGGGACCGCCCAGGGCTGGCCCACCTTCATCTGTGTCATCTCTGAGTACCACGGAGCCCCGACGCGATCCGGCGCTACCAGAATGACTGCCAGACGTTCTCGCCTCACTCTCCCCAGGAGAGGGAGAATGAGACGCAGTGGTGAAAAGCGTAGAGCAGCTTTCTTGGCCATGGCTCGTGTGCAAACGCGTCCACCCCCAAGGGCGGGTCGTCGCTCAGGGCCATGGAGAACCACAGGGCACAGTGATTGTTGCGCCGGCTGGCGAACAGATCCACTTCCGCTCTCCCGAACTGGGCCCAGATCTGCTTCACCACCTCCGGGTGAAGCATCCATTCGCCTGGCAGGGGGCCGTCCCTCGAATGAGGTCGGCCCCCCTGTTCTCCAGTCCCGGGATATGGAGGGCTCTCGGAGATAAAACCACCTCTGAAGCCCATAACCACAGCCTCTCCGCTGTGGTCAACAAGGCGGCGGAGCGAACTCCGCCCTGCCCGTTGATATAAGCCACTGTGGTGCTGTTGTCGCTCCTGACCAGTACATGTCTCCCTTGAATTAGGGACATGAAAGGCTGGAGGACTAACACTACCGCCCGTAGCTCTAGGAGGTTGCTGTGTCGAGACTCTGTTAGAGCCCAGCGCCCACATATAGCCCTCTTCAGGCAGGTCCCTCCCCATCCTGTTCTGGATGCGTCCATGAACATTGTGATGTAGGAGGTCATCCGTCCCAGTGGAGACCCCCTCCGGAGGTGATCCGGGGACCCCCAAAACCGGAGGTTGCCCTCCACTGAGGGGGGGATGGTCACCAGCCGCTGTTTGTGCTCTTGGGATCCAAACGCCGGCTGGAGAACCACCTCTGCAGGCGACGCATATGCAGCAACCAAAATGTGGCCACATTGTGAGCAGCCGCCATGAGACTCAAAGTCTGCCTGACAGTTAAAGCTGTCACTGACGCCCCCTGTTGCAGCCTGTGGACCGCCCGGAGAAGGGACGCACTTCTGCTCTCTGACAGGGTGGCACGTAGTGCGCCTGCATCGAGCACCACTCCCAAATACAACGCCTGTTGGTGAGGTATGGGGGTGCTCCTTTTTTCAATTGAACGCAAAGCCTAATTTGGTTAGGTGTGTGATCAATTGTGCTGTGCAAAACATTGCCTTTTCCCGAGACCCAGCCATGACTATGAGGTCGTCTAGTAAAAGAAAACTCTCATGCCGTGGGCGCGCAGCGGTTGAAGCGCTGTGGCCACACATTTGCTGAATGTGCGTGGGGATAGGGAAATAGCCGAATGGCAGCCGTACTCGTAGGCTATCCCCTGGAAGGCAAAACGCAGACACTTTCTGTGCTCTGGAGCAATTTCTACATGAAAGTACGCGTCTTTCAGGTCGATGGTGGTGAACCAATCGCCTGGCTGCACAAGCCCCAGTAACTATTTCATAGTTAACATGCGGAATTTCCTGCAGGAAATGTGGTGATTCAGGCAGTGGAGATCTAGAATAGGTCTGCATTCCCCTGTCTTCCTGAGACCCAGGAAGTACATGGAAAGACCCTTTTCTCTGTGCTGAGGGTGCACAACAGACACAGCCTGTTTCTGCCCCAGAGCCTGAATCCCTGCTAAGAGGAAACACATCTCCCTCCGGGAGGCCAGATTTACCTCTTGCATGCCCATAACAAAAGGTGGGTGTGGGACACCCACATGTGATACAGTAGTACAGTGCATAGACATGTGGTACAGTGGGCCGCTGCAAAACTGGGGTGAAAAGCCCCGTTTCAGCGTCCTGTCCATCCACCTTGTTAGCACACAGCTGAGCTTCGATTCCCCAGAACACTGTGTTAATGGACAAGCACTCAGCTGTGGGGCCGCAGCTATGAAGCTGTGATACTCTCTGATGACCCATTCTGCCGCAAAACTCCCCGCGAAGGGAAGATTTGCCCTTGGAGGGTCGACACAGGAAGGGCCGATTATTCACTGAGGACCCTGAACACACCGCCGCGCTCCCCCATAATGATGTTCTCACCACTACGGTAAACAGCATTAATCGGAGTCTTTATAGGCGTGGTGTGTTTTACTATGGTCCCTGAACGCACCGCCACGCGCTCCTGTGTGAGTGCGGGCTCCGCCATAATGGATACTATTTATCTGTAAGTACCAGAACATAATGAATAACCTGTGTAACATTAATATGTTGTAGAATGTGAGTCTGTAACATTTTCCCTGTATGAAGACAGTTTGTTAGAACATGCTTAATTTAGCAAGCAGTTAGCAGCTAGCTTTACATTTAGCTTGCTAGTCGTAGCAGTATTGTCAATGCACTACAGTATGTTTAGGCTTATTGCATTATAAATGTTGGCGTGTTTATTGCACTTACATTTACAGTAAGCTGTTGTTTACATATGCCTTTGATGGTGATATCAAAGACAGCTCGCTGCACCCGCACTGCGAGGGGGACCCAAGTTTCCATCAGCAAAAACACGTGGGTTTGCTATCCTGGCTCCAAAATGGTGGAATGAGCTCCCCATTGAAATCAGGACAGCAGAAAGCTTACACATCTTCCGGCGCAGACTGAAAACTCATCTCTTTCGACTCCACTTCGAGCGATAGAATTATTAACAAAGCACTTATATACTAATAAAGGACTGGCTTATCTAAAGCCAGTTGAGTAGCACTTGAAATGTTTTAGCTCTATGAAACCTGATTTATATGATTCTGTTTTCTAAAAGTTTGTATTTTGTTGGTCGAACGCACTTATTGTAAGTCGCTTTGGATAAAAGCGTCAGCTAAATGCAATGTAATGTGAATTGTAATTTGTTTGGTTAAATGGGTTTAATTATTAGCATTACATACAGATGCTGTGTACATGTAATAATAATAATAATAATACATTTATTTTGTTAGCGCTTTTACAGGTGCTCAAAGACGCTTTACAGATATAGTAAAAAGAAAAAAAAGGAACAACACATACATATATAGTTAAATCAAGCAATATAACAACAATCACACATTAAAAGCCAGATTGAAGAGGTGAGTTTTTGTAAGTTTTTTGAAGGTGGTGAGGTCAGTGCAGTCTCTGATGGGTTGTGGGAGTGAGTTCCAGAGGGAGGGGGCAGCGACGGAGAAGGCTCTGTCCCCCCAGGTCCGGTGATTGGTGCGGGTGGGGATGGATAGGAGGTTGGCTTCTGATGAGCGGAGGCAGCGGGAAGGGGTGTGGTGGTGCAGCAGGTCTGTGAGGTAGGGGGGGGCCTGATTGTTGAGGGCTTTGTGAGTAATCAGGAGGACTTTGAAGTGGATTCTTTGACGGACGGGGAGCCAGTGGAGGTTCTGGAGGACGGGAGTGATGTGGTCTCGGGAGCGGGTGTGGGTGAGGAGGCGGGCAGCAGAGTTCTGGATACGTTGGAGTTTATTGAGGAGGTTGGATGGTATGCCGTAGAGGATACTATTGCAGTAGTCGAGTCGTGAAGTGATGAATGCATGAATCAGGGTTTCAGCAGCAGAGGAGGAGAGTGATGGGCGGAGACGGGCAATGTTTTTGAGGTGGAAAAAGGCGGTCCTGGTGATGTGATTGATGTGGTGGTTGAATTTGAGCTGACTGTCGAAAATGACTCCGAGGTTGCGGATGTGAGGGGGGAGATAGAGTGTGGCTGTCAATGGTGAAGTTGAAGTTCTGGATGTCTTTGATACGGGATGGGGGGCCGATGATGATGATGTCTGAGTGTATGTATGAGACACAGACAAATTGAATTAGTGCGAATGCTATTCTGCTACACCACCTCACCTCCTGGATCCTGGACTACCTCACCAACCGCCCACAGTACGTGAGGACCAGGGAGTGTCAATCAGACACCATCATCAGCAGTACGGGGGCCCCCCAGGGGACGGTGCTGGCACCGTTTCTCTTCACCCTCTATACTGCAGACTTCACCCACAACACTGCAACCTGTCACCTGCAGAAGTTCTCTGACGACTCCACCATCGTTGGCCTCATCTCCAACGAGGACGACAGGGAGTACAGGGAGCTGACGCAGGACTTCACCTTCTGGTGCCAGGGGAACCACCTCCAGCTCAACGCAGCGAAAACCAAGGAACTGGTGGTGGATTTCAAACGGCGCCAACACTCCCCCCAGACACCAGTGAACATCCAAGGAGCGGACATTGAGATTGTGAAATCTTACAAATACCTGGGTGTTCATCTGAACAATAAACTGGACTGGACTGATAATTCTGCTGCTCTGTACAAGAAGGGACAGAGCAGACTCTTTCTGATGAGGAGACTGAGGTCTTTTCGGGGTGCAGGGGGCACTCCTTGGCATACAAATATAATCACTTCTCTAAAAGGTAACTCATTTTAAATATAGTTAGACATATTAAAGGTCATTTACAATAATAATAATAATAAGCTTTATATTTGTATAGCACCTATTACAAGAATTGTAGCCAAACTCGCTTCAGTGGGTTCAATAGACAGATTAGTATAACATGACAGGATAAAAACAATGTAGAGGAGCAGCTACATTTCAACACATATATCCACGAAGATTAATACATGAAGACTTGTGACTCTGACTTGACCACTCCTTGGGTGACTTGGACTTGGACTCGAACACAGGTAATGATGACTCTGACTCGACTCGGACACTCCTTGGGTGACTCGGACTTGGACTCGACTACGACTCTCCCTTGGTGACTCGGACTTGGACTCGAAGAGTGGTGACTCGAGAGTAGGGTTGGGTACCGAGAACCGGTTCCGGTTCGGAACCGGTTCCAACATTTCGATTCCAACGGCATCATTTAGAAATGTGAATTTCGGTTCCGCTTTTCGATGCCTGAGGAAATGTTTCTCGCTGCTCTCCGTAGCCTACTGTATGACTGCGGCGGGGCGGGAAATGTAGCGTTGTACCTACACTTCCTACAGCGTAACCTGAGACCAGGGCGCCAGATCTGTGGAGGCGCTGTGCTGACAGCTCTGGGAGGGGAACAAAATGTTTTTACCGTTGGTGCTCATCCTAATTTTCGGCCTTGATGTAACAACATTCATAATTAAGTAAATGTAACACCCTTTTCATCCCGGTTACACTTTTCATTTGCCCTATACGATGGGCGCTGTAAGTGATGAAAATGGGGGATGTTGGCTTATCTGGCACCCGCAGCTCACAGCCAAAGTGCGAGTGAGCGTGTTGTTATTAGCATCTGGTGCTAGCTGCTCTAACGGAAGAAGAATATGTTTCTACAATGATGTGGAGGGAGAGTCCTCTCCAGACAGACTAACTACAGCTCAGTGAGGTAAAGGACTCTTGAGTGTTTAGATAGTTCACTTTAGTCTAAGTTATCTCAGTGGGTCTCAAACGTTTTGATCACAATTTATGTAAACACATATTTCCAAGGCACTCATAATTATTGGGATAAAACAGGTTTGAAATCATTCCAATGTATACTAAACCAGACATATCGTTTTAAACTGGAGAGATAAAAAAATATGCATAACTAAAATAGTAAAATAAGATATGAATGAACAACAAAAATAAAATACGTTACATGTATTTGTTATTGGCTATGGTAGGTTATTGGTTATGTTCACATACTTATTTAATTATTAAAATGTAAACCGATCTTTTTCTTATGGGTGTTTAGAGTTGTACCCCCTAGATCTAGTATCTAGTAATTCTGCTTAAAGTGCACCAGATTGAAGCATTTTACTTTAAAATGTACAAACATTTCTTCCCGGTATGCCTGAGAGGCAGATATGCTTGTTTTTCTCAACAAGAACTGTTTTTAAATGGGGGGGGGTTTCCTTTAAAAGTTGGACTGTTGCACTGTTGTAGCTTCAGTGGTTCTCAGGTTACAGTTACATAGCAGTGAATATAAACAGACTGATTAATGTGAATATTACTGTAAACTAACCTGTGTAAAAGTTTCTCGAATAAATGTAATTTCTTTGGTGGAAGAAGCATGTATCATTTGTTTACCCTGCCCCTCAAAGAATCGGAATTGAGAACCGTTAAGAACCGGAATCGAAAAGTAGAATCGGAATCGGAATCGGAATCGTGGAAATTCAAACGATACCCAACCCTACTCGAGAGTGACTTGGACTTGTGAATTGGTGACTTGACTACAACACTGCTTTCAGCTATAAACCATTCAACTATTACATTATTCAGCTATTTCAGGACATTTTGTTGTTTATACTAGGGATCGACCGATATGGCTTTTTCAAGGCCGATACCGATACCGATTATTAGAAATCAAGGAGACCGATAACCGATATTTGGAACCGATATAAATTTGCAGTAAAATCAGAAAATCTTGGTGTCAAAATGTAGAATAACACAAACTCCAACACAACTCAACACAACTTCTTTGAAATGCATTTAAGCATATATTATGTTTAATGAACTTTTAAATATCTTACAACTGGTTTCCTCTCTGTGCCCTTTTCTTTAGTGCAGCCATCTGCAATGAGTTAGAGTGAGACAAGAAGTGGGGCTGCAGGCTGACATGCTTTAACTAACAATAATGCTTAATTTATTATATCAAGACAATGCCTGTCTATCTAGCATAAAATCCCAATAAACTGCTAGCTTCTGCAAAATATTAGTGCTAGCTAAGGTTTTGCAAACTATTAAAAGTGAGGCTATTACAGTAGACCTAACGTTAGTATAGTAGCCTCACTTCTAATATGTTGCTAAACATTTGCTAGATACATGTTGGCTAGCTAATGAGCTTCACATATCAACCTGAAAAACTGCGAGGTCCCACTCGCAGCCAACCCCCCTCCGCACCACAGTTACTCCGCTGCGAGATGCTGCACGCACCCCCAACTCTGACTGACTTCCCGCGTCCCTGTGTAACTGGGAAACTGATAGAATTGGATCCTAAAATCGTGGTGTTTTTGCAATTTCAGCATAGGGGATTGGGATGTTTAATGAATTTCGGCTTAACACATGTATGGCTCTGCCGCTCAGCGCTGCTGCTTGCTTTCAGTCTGTGTCTGCGTTCTTTCGCACCTACCTGTAATCTGAGAAGGTCCCGCAGAACAGTGGGCGGAGATTCAGGTGATCGTGGAGATTCAGGTGATCGCGGAGATTCAGGTGATCGCAGAGCTGCGTGTCTCCGTCAGACTCAGCAGCTGATCTGATCTCTCTCTCGCATCCGGTTATACTTCACTTGCGTTTACGTTCCATATCGATCAGTTCCAGCTCTCCTGATCGGCCTTTATAGAGAGCACCGATCAAACTATTAAGAGTGAATATCGGCCGATCATGATCGGCGGCTAATCGATCAGAGCATC
The DNA here is from genome assembly GCA_943591055.1 of Gobionotothen gibberifrons. NCBI lineage: Eukaryota > Metazoa > Chordata > Actinopteri > Perciformes > Nototheniidae > Gobionotothen > Gobionotothen gibberifrons. Next base: position 279,343 of record CALSBZ010042054.1, on the reverse strand, counting down.
CCTAATTATTACCGGACATTTTGAACGGCAGGTTTTTAATTTACCAGTTTTTAATACATTTTACCAGCTAAAAACCGGTAATTACCGGCTAACAGAACCCCTGGTACGTATATTGGAAACATCACGAAAATAAAGTGGGCACTTGCACACTCGCATAAGTGCAATAAAGCTAACATATTTACACATACTGTTGGAGTCTGAGAGAAATATCTCGTGCTCTCGTCAACTCCGCGCATTCCTGGGCAAAGCTGAATAAAATATAAAGGAAGGCACCTTGATATCAGATAAACAATAATCAGTTTTAATGGTAGAATACAACAATACAAATTAAGGAGCACTCCTGCTCTTCCCCCCATCTAGGAGATCTTCCTATCTCGGCAGCCTGGGAACAAAGAGGAAGAAAAAAGGATGTCTGGCAACACATCACAGTTTCAAAGCAGGAGGAACTGTCCAGCAACTCCCTTACGGAGATCACCGATTGGCAGACACAAACAGAGGGTCTTGTCACAGCCAATCAGTGCGAGCCAGCCGAGAGACCCGGAAACAACAGTCTTTTAAGAGATAAGACAGACGCATTCTAAAGTGTCAGGTTACAACCTCTTCTGCAAAACAAGTTCCTTATCTCTCGATCTTTGCGGAATGCACGCACATACATTTCTTCCCCTCCTCCTCAGTTTCACACATTTACACATTAAGATTTGGCGTTTTCAAGATATGTTTTAAGATATAGTTGTTTATAGTTGGCTAATTTAAGTAAATACAAGTAGATCACTTTAATACCCACTGAAGAGAACCTGAAATTGGACCCCTCAGTGTTCGTGAAAAGTCCAGTCCAGTCCTGGTCCAGTGCAGGTTGTTTCAAAGAATAAAATGTCCTCGTCTCAGCTTGACTGTACATATCAAGGTCCAATGTCCTGTCAGAACATGTCAGGGTATTCCCTCCGGAGGAACCGCTCTGCTGCATCAACCGAATCGAACGCCTATGTCGCCCCGCTGCGGTTATCCACGTTCAGGGTCGCAGGATAAAACATCCCATGTCTCGCGTCTGCCTGGCGGAGTCGTCTCTTTAGCACGTTGATGGCCATCCGTTTCTTATGCAGTGTGGGAGATAGGTCGGGAAACAAAATTATTTTGGAGTTGCCGTACGCAAGCAAGCTCTCTTTTCTTCCGCGCAGCCTCCAGTATGCGGACCGTATCCCTCTAGCGGAGAAACTTGATAACAAAAGCCCTTGGCATACCACTCTCCTGCAAAGCATGCAATGCGCCCTCTCTATCTCCAGAGTATCCGGGAGATCCAATATCGATGGTAGCCATTCTTCTAAAAACGCAACAGCGTCTTTACCTTCAACTCCTTCAGGAAATCCATCCACCGTCAAATGTTTCCTTCTTTGGTGATTCTCCTGGTCGTCAAGCTGCGCCCTGAGTTGAACCTCCACGCGGGTGTGGTATTTGGCCAGCTTGTCGTAGTCTTGGTGCAGGCTGGTAAGCGACTGTTGTAGCTCGGTGCATGTTTGTTCCAGTTGGGTCACCCTATCTGTGTTAGGGGGGGTTCTCACTATTTGACCTTAAGGGCTTTAGTGTATAAGAGTATGGCCCAAAGTATGTGAGTAAATCTCACTGTAAACTATTTAATTATGACCGAAGCCAGCATTTAGCATGGTTTAGGGAACGGGCTCCGTGTTACAGGACGGGTCGGGTGGATCTGTGGCTCCGCTACAGACTCTCTGCACGGAGGAGCAGAGAGTCCGGGCGGTGCTGCAGCTCCTGATGGGAGCAGAGACACACGTTAACCCGAAAAACGATATCCGGTCACAGTGATCTGCTATTTTAAAGTAAAGTCAACACATATCGACCATAAATATAGTCTATGTTAAGAATGATAAACGTTTTAACATATGTATAGTTTTTTGTAAACATATGATAAATGTGCGAGGGTGATGACGTCAGAGCATCGTCCTATGTGTTTAACCCCTGGATATACAGTTGAGGCCAAAATGATTAGCCTCCCAGGAGTTATGGAACATTTTCCTAAAATTCTTCCCAATGTTTGCAGCATTGATAAAACTTGATATAATCAAACATTCACCAGTGCTATTTAGTAGCTTTTGGTATATTTTGGAAAATATATTTTTCGTTTTTAGGGTTGCTTTATATCAAATATAGTGAAAAATTGGTTGGTCAAAAATATTAGCCCCCATGTGATTTTTTGCTTTCAAACCACACCTAATCAACCAATCAGCTTTCAAGCCACACCTGGGCATTCAATCAGCATAAAAGGACTCCAAGAAACAGGCACTTGAATACCTTATTGAAAGGGACTATACTACTACTCCTACTCACCATGCCAAAGTCAAAGGAAATCAGTCTTGAGCTCAGAAAGAAGATAGTGGAGGCTGCCAAGATGATTGTTGCTAACCTGGCCTCTTCTGGAGTTGATGTTTTAAGGAACACAGTTGTGAGGGCTCTTCATCGTGGTGGGCTTCAGGGCCATCGTCCCAGAAGAACCCCTTTACTCAAAGAGCGGCACATCAGAGCCAGACTGAGGTTTGACAGTGAACATTTGAAAGGTAAAGATGAGTTTTGGAAGTCTGTGCTTTGGTCTGATGAGACTAAACTGGAACTGTTTGGGCACATGGATGTTGCTTATGTTTGGCGAAGAAAGGGAGAGGCCTTCAACCCTAAGAACACAGTTCCCACAGTTAAACATGGTGGTGGGAGCATCATGCTGTGGGGCTGTTTTGCAGCCTCAGGCACAGGGAGCCTTGTCCGGGTGCAAGGCATCATGAAAAAATAAAATTATCTTGACATTTTGAGGGATAACATGAAAACATCTGCTCTTAGTCTTCGCTTAGGTCGTCGCTGGGTCTTCCAACAAGACAATGAAACAAAGCACACATCAACATTGGTCCAACAGTTCCTAAAGGACACCAAAACCAAAGGTGCTGGAGTGGCTCGCACAGAGCCCAGATCTTAATCCTATTGAGAATCTGTGGAGGGTGCTCCATGTCCATGCTCGGAAACCATGCAATTTGGACCAGCTGTATGAAAGAATGGGCCAAAATCCCTCAAGAGACCTGTGCCAACCTAGTCAAGAACTACTCTGAGAGGTTGTTGTCAGTTGTGGCTCAGAAAGGGTACACTATTGACTATTACGGCACGTCCACACAGCGGCTTAGGAAAAAGCTTGCCGGCGGGCGTGTCTGAAGCTCGACCAACAACCAATCACATGAATCTCCCGCCCCTGACACACAAGCAGCGGTTTGATTGGCTAGAGCTTGTACTGGCATATAATTTGATTGGCTGACGCTTCCACCGAAAGCTTCAGAAGCTTCAAAAGTTTTACATTGCTCAACTTTTGAATCCTGAAAATCCTGGAAATCTTCACTTTGCTTCCCCACAATGCAGTTCGGCGAAAAGCGAGGCAAAGTGACGTCACCCCATTCAAAGTCAATGGGCAGAAGCGTTGGAAGATTTTTTTAACGCTGCTGTGTGGACGGGCCGCTAATGGCCTGGGGGCTAATCATTTTGGACGTGTCATTTTTGCCGTTTCTTGTTTCAACTCAGTGCATCAATAACATATCCTAATCAAACTTGGTGGACATTTTGTCTTTATTATTTTGGAAACAAATACACTATAAACAATTGTTGTTAACGGTAATTTTCATGGAGAAATCCAGGGTTTTGTCTGATTTCAGAAGGGGGGCTAATCATTTTGGCCTCAACTGTATCTATTTGGTTAAGGCGGGCAGCAAAAGTGTTCTATATCATCTCAGTCATTTTTTCCATCTCCCTCAAAAACCAGAGCGGAGGCTGGGTGTCAAGGCTGCTGCTCGGACTAGCTTGCGGCGCTTTGATGTTAGCCATGCTAACGTTAGCCGATACATGTCCCCGCTGTTCGTCAGCTTTCTTCTTCTCATCTGACGTTTTAGGCGGCATTTGGTCGTTTTGTTTCTGTAAGCGTCTATCGGAAGTAAAAAAACTCAAAGACAAAACATAAAAGGTTACGTGATAAACTTGAAGTATTACGAGAGCTCTAATGCATGCTGCCGTTCAGGTTGCCGCCATAACCGGAAGTCCGATAGCGACGTTTCCCAGAGAACTGAGTAGGCACTGTTTCTTTTCACCCTGTACACTTTATTTCACATCATTAATCAAAATCTGCAAAGTAACTAAAGGTATTAAATAGTGGAGTAAAAGTACACTATTTTTGTAGAAGTACAAAGTAGCAACACATTAAATACTCAAGTAAAGTACCTCAAAAGTATACTTATACTTATACATTACGTACTGCAGACAATAGTTTACGAGGTCCCAGATCCACATCACAGATTAGTACTCTCAAGGAGGAGTTAATAGTTTGGTAAAAACACAGGAGAAAAAGTGCCAAAATACAGTGTGTATTGCTGACTAACATTTGAACAATTTTAGAAATAAAGCATTAGATATTTTTCTCACTATTTCATCAAAGAATCTGTACGTTGCAATACTGTATTGATTTGCTTCTATCGAAGTAGACTGCACTAGCAACATAATTACCCCTTGAGTTTAAATAAACACATCAATCTTTTTCCAAGAAAAATACCTTTTTATTTAATTATAAATCCACATAAGAGTATTTATGAAAGCATAACATCCCCATTTCATATGTTGCTGTGTTTTTTCTCCTTATTATAGTAATTTCTTTCATTATATTGTAAGTAAATCATGGATATCAAATCATCAAATATTGTAAGATGTATGTCACATACAAACACAGACATTGTCATACGGCAAAGGGGAGCAGAAGGTAGATGGGTAATGGGACAGCGGAAGTTCTGCTGGCCATCTTTTAGAACCACTTTCCATTTAAATACCATCGTTTTTATTATTAGGAACATTTATGGTTCAGTTTACCAGTGCTGTAAAGGTACAAGTGATTTCCAGTGTCTAAACACAAACATGTAATTCATCATTAAACGTCTGAGCTGTAGGTTTAGCTGTGAATAAAACCTTGCAGTAGTTCCTCAAGACTTCACTCTCGGGACACAAACATATCTTGTATTTGTTTAATCTGATAAGAAAACAACCAATCCAATATGGACTTGAACACACTAATATTTCCACATTATCTAAGTAATTTGCAGCCGGATGAGTTAGATTGATAATACAGGACATTTTATTGTTCAATATGGAGAGAGAGAGAGAGAGAGAGAGAGAGAGAGAGAGAGAGAGAGACCATTTATTTTGACAATTTGTTGTTATTGAGTCCTTGATACAAGACATGTGCCTGTGTATTCAATCCAAGGAGCATCATGAATAATCTCCGCTAAGAGATGAGAGAAGTGTGTTTTTTTCACATCTGCATATTGTCCCAAAATCTTAATAATGCTTTCATTATACTCTAGCATTCCTTTAGCATATGACTTTATGCTTGGGAAAGAGAGGAGAGTTGCCACAACATTTTTTGAAGATCCTGGAAAAATGTCATAAATGGGGTTTTCCGTAATCCAGTAATCCTTTCAGTGCATTTTCATAGGTGCATTTAGTGTCCATATAGAGTCTACCTGAAAAATGCAGGGGCTGAATGTAACATCATTTAGGTCATTGAATTCCTTCTTCATAAGAGATGAAGGGCCAGAACGTGTTCACTCTGATTCAAGGTTTCAAACTGCATAGCATCTATCAACATTATGCAGACTTTATAGCCAAAAGCCTGACGTGTGTGCGTAAAGGTCCAGCAGTGTGTAGACACTTTTGCATTTCAAGACGAAGGCAATTTACCTCTGGCTTTTCCCATCACATCCAATCGGTTTCTTGTACAAGGTGACATTAGAAGTTGGATGTGTGTCTCTGGCTCGAATACCTGATTATCGGGGCTTATTAGAAGGATGTGACCATGCAGTCCACTGGGGCACCTTAGGGAGACAAGAATGAGAGATAAAGAGGTCACATTGAGTGATTGATTTATTCATAACTGTAATAAAAGTTGCATTTAGTCTTTAAAGACTCACTACTCCAAGTGAAATACCTGCATTTCAAATCTCTACTCAGCAAAAATGGAAGTTGATCAGAAAAATCTAAATTCAAGTACTCATAATGCAGGAATGGCTTTATCAGTATCATTGTATATTATAATTATAATGCCTGATGCATTTCAGGGTTCAGCCCAAAATTCTAAAACATATATTATTCCTTTAACCTGAAGTACTATTTTTCAATTTAGATTATTGCGGTGTTATTATTAAGCAGAGTGTTGAAGATATCTGCGCTAGAGTTTTCTGCCTTCTCTCAAATACATATCATAGTCATGCCAGATGGTATTAGGAAATACATTTGAAAAACTAATCCCAGCTCATTCTAAAAATCATGATCTGGTTAGGCTACTATATTTCATCCACCTTTTGACAGTCGTTCCTTGTAGGAACTATTTTCTATCTTTTTGCCCTTTTAGCATTGCTAAAAGTCGAGTGCCATCTAGTCTGATCACATTTGAGGAAAGGCAGCCCTCTCTACATCAGATAACTCTCTCTGCAGCTCACACCAGAGCAAACTAAATCAAAAATTGTACTGCAAGTAAAAGGATCTTTCTGATTTTGGGCAGTCCCTGTAACGTGTAAGCATGAGGTGATTGAGAAGCCATTTGTTTGAACTACTGTACCTTGAATACTGTTACATCATCATAAACTGATCATATGATAGGTTTGTAAAATTGTAATCTTTGTTAATCTCAGCTAGTAAGTGAAATAGCTTTTCATGCTAGCATTTTGTGGAACTTCTATTCTTCACGTTCCCTGATTATTAGCTTGAAACATTATCTGCAGGGATCTACTGTATAAAGTTCTATTTCAGTATTGATGAGTCTTGACTGCTCCACGAGATGTCAGGTTTTAAAATCCACATCCTCCCTGTAATTGTATATGTAAACACCCCACTTACATCCACAAACTCCTGTGTACTACTTGAACTTCAGTCTAAAGCTGTACCTTTTTCATTTTAAGATGCCTTACTGTTTATTTAGTATACCTTCCTGTTGAACAGTCATGCTTGTCAGTTAAAGTGCCTGTGAAGTGCATTTTTTTGCACCAAAATGAAATGGCAGTTTAATTCCTTACATATCATTGTGCCTGTTCATGACTAAAATAATTTTTTAGGAAGTGCGAGGGACGAGAGTTTTTCATCCCGTGAACGGCCGTCTGAGCCTACCTGAAGTTGCAGACGATAGCGGCTGTGACGTCACAAGATGGGCCCAGTTGTGATTGTAAACATGGCGGAGACTTCGAAAAGTGATACTAGTGCGAGAGAAATTAGTGATTTTGACAGCTTTTCGGACAGGATAGATGAGGAAAGTGGCACAGAAGATGGAAGTGACGATGAGGAAGCGCAGGACATCATTGAACCCTACAGATTTGAGCCGTCAGGGACGTCAAGTGGGGAGGATGATGGCGACGACATAGATGATGGGGAAGACATTGCCCGGCTACAGAACACTGAATGGTTAGTTGGTTAGCTAGTTATTATTATAACTATATAATATAACTATATATATATATACTATATACTATAGTATATATATATATATATATTAGGGCTGTCAAGTTAACGCGTTAATAATATATATAATAATATATTTTTTGTCCTCGGCCGCCCCGTAGTTTCAGAGCGCATCGAGTTTAAAATACCATCTACAAGCTGATGCTGACAGCCCCGCTCCTGCCGTCCGCTTGTGGCAGACCACACTTCCACGCTCACCGGCAGGCCATCGGGAGGACCGGGAGGGTGTATGTATGTGTGGCGCGACTCGCGAGCGAGGCACACCTTACGTGTTGTTGTTGTTGTTAGCATCTGGTGCTAGCTAGCTGCGCTAACGGATATAAGGAGCTGTTTCAAGGAGCTTGTTTTTCCTCCCTTTTTCTTCACTGTCGCCTCCATTGTCAGGTTTTCTCGATTGGCAATCACTTCCAGTCGACTCCGACACACTTTCCAGTCAAATACTCGCTCAAAAACTTTGATAAATTCGACTTTGAAACAGAGAAACAATGAACTGTGATGAATGTAAACACTTCGGCCGGGACCATCTTGTGACGTCACGCAGTAGATCGCAAGCCACGCCCACGAAGGCAGAGGTCGACTGCGGATTTCCCGGCGGCAAATTCAAAACTCGTCAAATTCGTTGCTATTCCAACATCTTTGATAGGGTTCCAATGGACAATGTTGGTCATTACTATATGTATTAGCATAACAGATCATGCACAGGCGCACACTTCACAGGGCCTTTAAGTCACCATTAGTATGTTGGCAGGCTAATGTGACTCAGCAGCGGCTAGCTTGCATTGTAGACCCACAGACTGGAGAAATGTTGAAATATACGCAATTTAGAGAGAGATTGTTTGCCAAGCCTCATGTGATGCCAGGTCAATCACAACAGTAGTAGATTAGAACAGGGTTCCTGCAGGTTTCACCAACTCAAATGTAAGACTTTTTAAGACCACTTTGAATATAATTTCAGACCTATTTCACGGCAAGAAAGTATGAAGGAAAATTGCTATGAAAGAAGAAATACGTACATGAAATGTATTCATGTTCAACATAAGAACGATGACTGAACATAACAGCATAACAGTACACAGAACTGTGATAGCGTGTTAGACAAAAAGTGTGTGTGTGTTTGTGTGTGTAGTGCTAGATCGTATACCTCCTGGGTTTTAGGCGGCAGAAGTGACGTAATCGTGGATGAGAAGTCGCAAACTTTTGTATTAAAAGTTTAACGTTTACCCTAAATAGAGGAGAGTTCCGCTCAGACACGTCTTGTCACAAATATGAAGTTCATTAACGAATAATGAGATCATACTCTATAACAACATTAAAATGTGTGAAATATACTTACATTTCAATAATAATGGTTTGATTATTAAATAATAACTTACAGTTCTAATTTGTGTTGCATTTTTGGATAAAACCCAAAGAACATTTAGGATATTGTGGTGACACGGTTTGGAGGACATAATTCACATTGTTATTGTTGCTACACGGACCCGTTATGGGAAACACCGGTAGCATTAGATTGTTCATTCCTGCTAGCTATTCCTACCAAGCAGACGTATTATTACCTGTCATGTCAACCGGTAATAAAGACTGGAATTCTATACTAAATACTCCGCCTCCGACTCCCTTGTACCGGCACCACACTGGTGACCCTGATTTTTCCGTCGAAGTATCCGGAAAATGTATGAACATGACGGCTGCATTTATTAAATTGCCGGAGTTCTGGGAGCACGCCGCGGAGGCCTGGTTTGCACACGTGGAGGCGCACTTCGCCTGCAGACAGGTCCGCGACGAGGAGTTGAAATATTACCACGTTGTGGCAGCGCTAGGAAGCTCCACTTCGTCCAGGCTGGTGGGCTTTATCGCTTCTCCCCCGACCTATGGCAAGTACGAGGCGGTGAAGGCTCTCCTCATAAAAACATTCGGCCTATCGGCTAAGGAGAGGGCCCGCCAAATCCTAGATATTCGAGGCCTTGGGGACAGCAAGCCATCCCAACTCATGGAGAGGATGCTAAACCTGCTCGGGAGCGAGGATCCCCGGATATTGTTCACGGAGATTTTCCTGAGCCACTTACCTCCTCGGGTCCAGACGGCGTTGGCCAACACTCCGGTCGCAGAGCCACGGGCCTTGGCGGAGGAAGCTGATCGGTTCTTCATGGCAGCCCAGCAGCCCGCAGCAGAGCCGTTAGCCGCAGCACTCGGCGGCTCATCGGCTGGCATGAAGAAGTGGCGGAGGCCTGACACGGCTGTGTCAGGCCGACAGGGAGACACCGGAGAGTGCTTTTTCCACGCACGGTTTGGGACAATGGCGAGGAAATGCATCGCCCCGTGCAGCTACAAACCCCCGGGAAACGGAGGGGCCGGCGCTCGTTAGTGGCTTCGAGCGCCGGCGGCACTGGCAGGCTCCTTTTCGTCAGTGACAGTATTTCAGGGAGCCTTTTCCTTTGTGACACGGGCGCACAACGGAGCGTGGTTCCCGCGTCGAGTGAAGGCGTCACCCGCGGTGAGCATGGTCCACGTTTGTCGACGGCGAACGGCGGCCATATTCGCACCTACGGCATGAGGACTATGTGTTTATGCATCAGTGGACAACGTTTCAAGTGGGATTTTGTGACGGCAGACATTTCTTTTCCCCTCCTCGGGGCGGATTTTCTGTGTGCTCACGGACTTTTAGTGGACGTTAAGAACAGACGTTTAGTGGATGCTTTGACATTTTCCTCCCTCGTGTGCACACTGGGCAGCGCAGCATACAACGGGCTGTCGCGCTCGCTGACGGGGGCGGACACTTTTCTCAGACTTTTGGCCGAGTTTCCAGACCTGTCACTGCCCACCTTTTCTGCACTTTCCACCAAGCATGGCGTGGAGCACCACGTCACCACCGAGGGACCTCCTGTCTACGCCAGGGCCCGACGGTTGAACCCTTCTAAGCTGACTGTAGCGAGGGCGGAATTCGCAACCATGGAGCGCCTGGGCATTGTCCGCCGCTCTGGGCTCTGGGCTTCCCCTCTGCACGTCGTACCCAAACCGAACGGCGGGTTCCGCCTGTGCGGGGATTACTGACGGCTCAACGACGCCACTACGCCTGACCGCTATCCTGTGCCGCACATTCAGGATTTTTCGGCGCATCTGGCCGGCACGGGGGTGTTCTCAAAGGTGGACCTGGTGCGTGGATATCACCAGGTGCCCATGCACCCCCTGGACATTCCCAAGACCGCGGTGATAACCCCTTTTGGTCTTTTCGAGTTTCTGCGGATGCCTTTTGGACTCAAAAACGCTGCTCAGACCTTCCAGCGCCTGATGGACTCGGTGCTGCGGGACCTGCCTTTTGTTTTTGTCTATCTGGACGACATACTCGTCGCCAGCGCTACGGTGCAGGAGCACTTAGCTCACCTCCGAGCCCTTTTCACGCGGCTCAGCGAACACGGATTAATCATCAATCCTGCAAAGTGCCAGTTTGGAGTATCTGACATTGATTTCCTCGGGCACCGCGTCACCAAAGGCGGTGCTGCACCTCTGCCGGCGAAGGTGGAAGCTGTGCAGGCTTTTCCCCGCCCGCTCACAGCCAGGGCTCTCCGTGAGTTTCTGGGGATGGTGACTTTCTACCACCGTTTCATCGCCCGGGCTGCTGACGTCATGCGGCCGCTGTATGAGGCGTTGAAGGGCACGACCCCCGTCCAGGCGATCGACTGGACAGCGGAAGCGGACGCAGCGTTTGCCGGGGTCAAGACAGCGTTGGCTCAGGCGGCTTTGCTGGCACATCCTTCTTCCGAGGCCCCCATCTCCATCACCACGGACGCATCGGACTACGCAGTCGGCGCAGTGCACGAGCAGTGGGTCCAGGGCGCTTGGCAGCCACTCGCCTTTTTCAGCCGCCAGCTGACGCCCAGAGAACGCAAGTACAGTGCCTTTGACCGGGAGCTCCTGGGTCTTTACTTGGCCGTGAGACATTTCCGTTTTATGCTGGAAGGCAGGGAGTTTACGGCGTTTGTCGACCACAAGCCGCTCACTTTCGCCATGTCAAAGGTGGCGGAGCCTTGGTCGGCCCGTCAGCAGAGGCAGCTGTCCTACATATCAGAGTTCACTACGGACATTAAGCACGTGGCCGGGAAGTCGAATCTGGTCGCAGATTGCCTTTCCAGGGTCGTTATCGGCGCCGTCCAGCTGGGGCTGGATTATAATCACATGGCGGCGGACCAAGTTGCCGACCCCGCCGTCCAGACTCTGTTGCTGGGGAACACGGGGTTGGATCTACAAAGTGTGGTGTTCGGCGACGCGGGCGCTACTCTTCTCTGCGACGTCTCTACGGGCCTGTCGCGGCCTGTCGTTCCCGCCAGTTGGAGGCGTCCTGTTTTCGAGGCGGTGCATGGACTGTCACACCCCGGTGTCTGGGGGGGCTTGTATGGTGACACGGTTTGGAGGACATAATTCACATTGTTATTGTTGCTACACAGACCCGTTATGGGAAACACCGGTAGCATTAGATTGTTCATTCCTGCTAGCTATTCCTACCAAGCAGACGTATTATTACCTGTCATGTCAACCGGTAATAAAGACTGGAATTCTATACTAAATACTCCGCCTCCGACTCCCTTGTACCGGCACCACAATATACTGTATATGTTGGGGAAATATTTTCCAAAGCCCATAACTTTGACCCTGTTTCATTACATTTCATTTCAAACCTTTATTTATCCAGGTGTATCTTGGTTTATATCAACATTTAATAGAAGCTTTAGTTCAGAGAGCTGAGTCTGAATAATGTTAAAAATAGCTTGCAATTCAACAACAGCCTCCTTGAAGGAGGGACCTGCACAGTACATAACGGTATCGTCCGCATACAAATGTAAGGTTGCTCCATCTACATTTTCCTCATAAAGACAAGGTGGATTTTATATGGAAATCTGGACTATGTTTTGGATGCCTAGTTAAAGGGCACGTGAGTAAAGACTGCAAAAAGAGAATGACATGCCAAACATGTTCAGAAAGACACCCAAGCCTGCTACACATTCACAGAATAGACAATGTTTCCAATCATGCACGTGCAGAAGGCCAAGAGGCGGCCAGGTCAGACAACACCGTAGTTTCAAGTGCACTGGTGAGCTTAAACCAGGAGACTTCTACCTGTGAAGGGGCCGGAGATAGATGTGTTCTTGCTATTCTTCCGGTCTACATCAAAGCAAAGAAAGGAAGCAAGCTTGTGAAAACCTACGCCTTCGTGGACCCTGGGAGCTCTGCAACATTTTGCACAGACTCTTTAGCAAGGCAGCTAAACCTGCAGGGAAAAGGAACGCAGCTCGTCCTAACAACAATGAGCTCAACCAAACAAGTGAAAAGTTCTCTGCTGAGAGATTTGGAGGTCTGTGGAATCAAAGAAGATAAGTTTATCAGCTTAAAAAAGGTTTTCACGCAAAAGAGCATCCCAGTAACAAAGGATCATATTCCTCTTCAGAAAGACATTGAAAAATGGCCACACCTTCAGGAAGTAGAGCTGCCGTGCATCGCTGCTGAGATAGGACTCCTAATTGGAAATGACATGTATGAAGCTTTCGAGCCATGGAAAGTCATTCACAGTCAGAACAACGGCCCATATGCCGTAAAGACGGTCCTTGGCTGGACTATTAACGGCCCGCTTAAAGAACAAGAAGACAGTGAGCCAGAGGACGGTGAGCAGCACCAAGTCACAATCAACCGGATTGCAGTAGAGACTGTGGAAAGGCTACTCATACAGCAATACAATGCAGACTTTCCTGAGCATTGCTACAGCGACAAACTGGAAATGTCACAGGAAGACAAAAAATTCATCAGCTCTGTGTCCAGCTCAATCCATCATGCTGAAGGACATTATTACATCAATCTACCTACAAAGACATCACTGGTCAGCCTGCCAAACAATAAGTATGCTGCGGTGCAGAGAGCAATTAACCTAAAGAAGAGACTCAACAAAAAACCCGAATTCCACCAGGAATACACAGACTGTATTAGTGACCTGCTAAGCAAGGGATATGCAGTCAAGGTGCCAGAGACACAACTGAGCCGGCAAGACGACAGAGTGTGGTATATCCCACACCATGGTGTGTACCACCCACAAAAGAAAAAACTCCGGGTGGTCTTTGACTGTGCTGCAAGTTTCCATGGAACTTCAATCAATAACGAATTGCTTCAGGGTCCTGACCTTACAAGCTCCCTCATCGGAGTCCTAACACGTTTTAGACAAGAGCATGTTGCAATGATGGCAGACATAGAAGCCATGTACCATCAAGTCAGAGTCCCAGAAGAGGATACAGACCTCCTGCGCTTTTTGTGGTGGCCTAATGGAGACCTCACACAAGAAATGGTTGATTACAAAATGGTTGTACACATTTTCGGCGCCACCTCGTCTGCCAGCTGTGCTAACTTTGCCTTAAGAAGAGCAGCAGAAGAAAACAGGACTGCGGCATCAACTCAGGCCGTAGAGACAGTTCTGAGGAACTTTTACGTTGATGACTGTTTAAAGTCGGTCAGTAGTGACTCTGAAGCCATTGCCCTAAGTAAACACCTCATGTCCTTGTGCACCTCAGGAGGCTTTCACCTTACCAAATGGCCGAGCCTTCTTGAAAACTATTCCAGAGAGTGAAAGAGCCAAGGAAGTAAAAGACCTAAATCTGGCTAAAGAGGCCCTGCCTGTCGAAAGAGCACTCGGCGTCCTTTGGTGCATAGAATCAGACTCATTCAAGTTCAGTCAGCATCAGCCTGAGAGCAGCCACAAGAAGAGGAGTTTTGTCAGTGGTAAGCTCCATCTATGACCCACTAGGATTCCTTGCCCCAGTTGTGCTCCCAGCTAAAATCTTTCTCCAGCAACTATGTAAGGAAAGGCTTACATGGGATGAGGACATTCCTGATGGGCTTGCGCAATACTGGAGCACCTGGTTAAGCCAACTACCACAGCTTTCCAACTTTTTAGTGAGGAGGTGCATCAAGCCTGAGGGATTTGGAAGTATTGCTACTGCACAGCTACACCACTTCTCAGATGCCAGTGAGAGTGGTTATGGATCAGTGTCATTCCTGAGGCTGAAAAACAAGGAAGGCCTTGTGCATTGTGCCTTTATGATGGGAAAGGCAAGGGTCGCTCCACTAAAGCAAACTACCATCCCGCGTTTGGAGTTAACTGCCGCTGTACTAGCTGTAAAGATGGACAGACTGCTCAGAAAGGAGCTCCAGTTAGAGCTACAAGAGTCAGTGTTTTGGATCGACAGTACTGCAGTCTTGAAGTACATAGCAAATGAGGCCCTACGTCTAAAGACCTTCGTGGCCAATAGGGTTGCTATAATACATGAAGAAACAAAGGTGGATCAATGGAGGTACATAAACACAGCAGAAAATCCAGCTGACTGTGCCTCTCGTGGTATCACAGCAGAGCAGTTTGTGGCCAGACAGAGTTGGATGGAAGGGCCAGCGATCCTAAAAGACCCAGACTACAAATGGCCTGAAAAACAGGACAATGTGAAACTCCCTGAGGAGGACAATGAGGTGAGAAAACCTGTCTTTATGCACCGTATAGACGTTGTTGAAGGCATGGACGCATTGGACAAGCTAATGCGCTACTATTCAAGCTGGTATCGTCTGAAAAGAGCCATCGCATGGATGCTCAAACTAAGAAAAGGTCTCCTGATTCTAAGTAAAAGACGTCAAGAATTGGAGGTCCGTACCCACAAAGACGACGAAGACTCAAACGGGCAAAGGGTCAAAAAGAAACAAGAAACGCAGCAGTATGAAGGCACCTTAAGTATGGGGCTCCTTACTGTGGAGGACTTAAACGAATCAGAGATGGAAATCATCCGCTACTGTCAACACCACAGTTTCCCGGCAGAGATTTCTGCTCTAAAAAAGGAAAAAACACTGGTCAAAGGTAATAGTCCCATTCGGAGACTAGACCCAGTGCTGCTGGATGGCGTTCTGAGAGTTGGAGGTCGACTCAGTAAATCTGCTATGCCCGAAGAATCAAAGCATCCCATAATCATGCCCAACAACATGCATCCTACAACGCTGCTTCTGCAAGATATACACGAAAGAGTCGGGCATTCAGAAAGAAACTACATGCTTTCCCGCCTGCGCCAGAGATTTTGGATTCCTGTTGCAAATTCAGCAGTGAGGAAAATCCTGTCTAGGTGTGTAACATGCAAAAAATTACAGGCAAAGAGTCAAGGTCAAAAGATGGCAGATTTACCTTCAGACAGACTGCTTCCAAACAAACCACCCTTCACCAATGTAGGTGTGGATTATTTTGGGCCTATAGAGGTCAAAAGAGGTCGCAGCATTGTTAAAAGATATGGAGTATTGTTTACATGTATGACTACCCGAGCCATACACCTAGAGGTCGCTCACACACTGGACACAGACTCCTGTATAAATGCTCTGCGTCGCTTCATGTGCAGAAGGGGCCAAGTGTCGCTTATGAGATCCGACAACGGCACCAACCTAGTCAGCGCAGACAAAGAATTACGGGCAGCTATGCAGCAGTGGAATCAAGCCAAAATGCAGGAAGCTCTTGCTCAGAAAGGAATCCAGTGGATTTTCAACCCTCCTGCTGGACCTCACTTCGGTGGAGTATGGGAGAGACAGGTGAAATCCGTAAAAAAGGTCTTAAAGTCTGTCCTTCATGAGCAAACAATTGACGACGAGTGTCTTCAGACTGTGTTGTGTGAAGTTGAGGCCATACTTAATGACAGACCTTTAACCACATCATCTGATGACCCAAATGACATTGAACCACTGACGCCAAATCATCTGCTGTTATTAAAGAAACAGCCATTGCTTCCTCCAGGACTAAGCTGCAAGGATGACTGCTACACACGTCGAAGATGGAAGCAGACGCAGTACATATCAGACCTGTTCTGGAAAAGGTGGGTGCGTGAGTACCTGCCTGACCTGCAGGAGCGTCAAAAATGGACTAAAGTGAAGCAGAATCTAGCACCAGGGCACATTGTCATGATCCTGGATGACAACGCCCCTCGGAGCTTGTGGCTTCTGGGAAGAGTCGTGCAGACCATCACAGACCCTAAAGAACTAGTCCGTAGAGTACTAGTAAAAACAAAATTGAGTATTTTGGAGAGGCCTGTGGAAAGACTTTGCCTCATTTGTGAATAGGACACTTTAATTTTGCAGTATGGCACAATACATTACAGGGCGCTTGTTCATCCCTTAAAATATGTATATTTAGTTTGTTTATGGAAATCCTATGTCAAGGGGTGTAGGTGGATTCCTCCCCCATAAGTAAATGCAAACGTTTGTTAGGAGTATAATTGAGCTATTGTTAGCCATATTTTTGTTTGGAAATGACTCTTGTTATTATTATTAATTATAAGTCTTCCCGCCTTATAATTAGGGGCCGGTATTGTAAGAGCCATTTATGCACATTATTTTATGGTAATGAATTATGGTTTGTGAGCGAATTGAATATTCTTTAATTTAACTTAAATGAGCTGAAATACTGTGAATTATTATTATACTGTTTTGTAATGTGTTATCTTGCTTTTGGACGGCTCAGGTTTATGTTTTGTTATTATTTATAGAAAGTAATCTTAGGGCCGTGCTCGGGTATAAATTACGCTGCCAGCATGACACAGCAGGAAGTCTAGAGAGCCAAGTTGGGAAAAGTTTTTGACCGTACAAATCCGTAAGACCGAGGGATCTTGTTTGTTTGTTTTTGTTTGTTTTAAATACCGTGCAAATGTTGCACGTCGGCAGTGGGCCGCCAGCTGATGTTGAACCTCTAAATAAAGCACCTGAATGGAACGAGCAAGTATCTACTTTTTATTGAATATACGCGAGTCAATACTCGAGCTCGCCTCCTAGACTAAGTGGCCTTTGAACATTGATTTTCTTTTGGACAATTGGCCACTACAGTGGTAAGTTGCCAAAGTGCTTTGTTTTTAACGTTCATCTGTATTATAATCAAAAAGATAAATATTATCAAATAAAGTCAACATTTCACAGAGCTGTGTGGGTTTTGTTCAACTTTTAAAATATGTTTGAATGGTGATATACACAGTGATAGATGTTAAGGACTAACGTTTATAATAAATACATTTGTATTTATTTTAAGATCTTTTCATACAATCATACGTATTGGGATCATTTGTATTAATGTGGACCGGAGGAAGAGGGTGACGAGCATAAGTTTCACTTTCCTTTTTTATTTCAATTCCAACTTTGGTCATGAAGAATATGTTTCTCTGTTGTCCACGTTCATAAAGCATAAAATAACAGCATCAGAGCACGGTGCAGAGTCTCTAGATGAGTTTACAATAGTCCCTCGTTCTTATTAAACATCCATGTTGTAGTCCGCTGTAAAGAAAACTGTGGTTTCCATGGTTTCCCCACAGCAGCAGATGCACAAAAGGACGTCCGCTGGCGCATCATAAACACGTCGGATAGTGAAAGTGCAGTCGGATTCTCTAAAGTACTGCAGTCTCTTCTCCTAAATCCTTTTGAATTCTCCTATCCACTATCCCTTAACCCCGTGACGTTTCACTCAGAGGTCAAGGAATAGACGATAGGGTTAGAACTTAGGAGCGGATTTTAAAACAATTCGACTGCAACCAAGGTCTACATTCGCCAGGATCTATCGGCACATGTGAGGGAGGCCAGACGGCAGTTTAATCCACTACCCGGCCAGCCTATCTTTCGCTTTCAATGAAGAGGAGCGCACCTTCAAAACTCCCAGGGAGGCAAATTACTTTTTGAGCTAAAATTGACCTAACTGAGTGCTGATTTTAAGTGGTAGTTCCTTTACTACCAGAGTGATCTGGATCTCTCTTTGCTCTGAGCAGGATTACCACTGAACTCAGGTATTATTATTTGACATGTAATGGTTCCTAAGTGTTGAAATAACATGTTAACCACCTTGCTCTACCCATCATAGTCATGTTGACTATTAGCCCTATTTGACTTTAAACGGGATGTTAAACGGGATGTTTGATCTTGTGGATACAGCAAATCGGCCCTGGGCGGGAGGGTGTAGAGAATGATCGTCAGCAGCGGGATGACGGCGGCCTCTTGGCAACTGAAAAGTTGCCATCTGTTTTTATTTTTAAGGGGTTCTGTTTTATGTTGAGACTTGGTTCATCGTTTGGGGATGGACCTTCACTGACAGCTGCACTTGCCATGTTATTTCTCGTTTCGACGTGTGTACGTTATGCTTTGGTCCTTAAGTATTTGATTACTAAATGTTTAGCTATCCTTTAATTTTTCTGTGTTATGCCAAAAACCACCTGTCATTTACATATTACTGATAATCCATCATAACATTTATGTCAATAAACGTAGTTTTCATATAGAGTGTAACCCAGCTTCCGGTTTTGGGCATACTGGCTGTGCATCACTCTCATTCACCATTGGTAATGTTTGGATGGATTTAGGAACCCCCACTCGATTATATTGGCTCTAACGGTTCAAAAGAGGTGTCAATCACCAAAATCGACCAATGGATTCCAGAGATATGGCAAATACACCCAAATGACCCCAGTAGTGTTTTTTTTCTTCTAAACCTCTCTAAAAAAGGTCAAGTTTCACTTGTTTTGCATCAATCTTGATAACGGGTACTTATTAATATGTTATAGTTTGGATTCTTAAAGCTTTTTGTTCTATCCTATCATTCAAGGGTGGTTTTCACTATAAAGTAATGGGTTTTATTTTGGAAGGAAACTATAATTTTTTTTTTTTTACTATGTTCAATCTGAATTTACTTTAAAATAAAACATCTATATTGATTCTGACTTTTCTACATCCAACTCACAGGTGTATCATTGCTTTGAGAAAAAAGATTATTAATTTACCCCTTTTTAGAAGTGAAGATATAGTCATTTGTTCTGGGCATGTCATTTTCCAGCCTGAGACCTGAAAAACAGGCTTGGGGTTTTACAGGTTTACCTCCCTTGCAATGACGCAGAGAAGTTAATCTTGGAGCGCCAAAATTCTAAGCATTTTATTCACTCCTTGGTTCTACTGACACACATACGAACTGCCGAATATTTCCCGTAAATGGGAGAAAGATTTGGGTACTGAATATATTGCAGATGATTGGCAGGCATCTATAAACTTAATCAGAACCACGTTTATATGTAACAGACATTGGGAAACCCAGTATAATATTCTTCCAGGGCTGCATACTCCTGTCACATTGCATAAAATAGACCATTCCATTTCCCCTTTATGTGTTAAATGCCATTCTGATAGGGGGACATATTTCCACTACCTCAAGGGGCAATGACGGGCTGTTTATGAGGGTCTGGTGTCCTTTTCTGGATTATTTGCCCACTGACCTGAAAGCCTTACTTCTCAGGTGGGGGGGTGTTTTTTCTGATTGGATAGCTAAGTAACATCAACTATGGATGACGCTTGAGGCTTCTGTTGACTGATTACCCTGAACTCACATATTGCGGACTGAAAATAATATTCCTCATAGTTTTGAATCTATTGATTGATAATCGAGCATGTAAATGTATACACCAGGGGTCTGCAACCCACGGCCCTCGGGCCGCATGCGGCCCTTTAAGCCCTCTGCTCTGGCTCCCTTGAGCTTAGACAAAAATAAGAAGGAAATAAAATATTTGTAGGACTATTTATATTTTCTTGCATGGTTGAAAATGTTTCGTATCTAGTATTTTGAGGTGAAACTGTGACACATAAATAAAAAACAAAACGGTTTTAATTAGGTCAACTGAAATATGCGTCACATCCACATCCTGCTACGGTCCCGCGCTAGCGCCTTTTCTTGCAGGCGAATAACCTGACCCCCGGCTCGATAAGCGAACTATGGATAAATCAAAGAAAAGTAACGGAGGAACACAGGATTTAATGCTGCGTGGATCTATAGATGAATTCATCTATAGATTTAAAGCTAATCTGCATTCAAACATAACATTTCAGGGGAACTGACTTGACGTAAGTCTGGGGAAGTTGTGAGGTGATGTGTTTTTTTGTTTTATCCTTTTCACCTGCAATGCCTTGGTAACTGCATGCAAATTAGCGCATTTTAATTAGGCCTAGTTAATGCCTAATTTGCATATCAATATGGCGATTGTGATGACGTCATTAGATACACATTTTACTGTATTCACCCTTTCATAAAGGGGATTGTAGCTGACATCTTCGTGGATTCATCTTCTTATTACAGACACACACATTTCATAACATTCGGTCTATAGGCTGTAAAATGTATTATCTCTTCGATTTACACACCGCATTTCTTGCACGTCTGTCCGTCCTGGGAGAGGGATCCCTGCTCTGTTGCTCTCCCTTCCCTCCTCTCCTTTTTTCCCCTTTAAAACTGTGGGTTTCGCACGGAAGTTTTTCCTTGTACGATGTGAGGGTCTAAGGACAGAGGGTGTAGTTTTTCTCATACTGATATTCTGAACAATCTGTGCTGTTGTATTTGCTGTAAAGTGTCCCTACTGTAGGCTATTTTTATTATATGTACTGCACTTTGGCTCGATCAAAGATCGTTTATAAATGTGCTATATAAATAAAACTTGATTTGATTTGATTAGTGTCTCCCCTTAAGTACAGTAGGCTACATTAGCCTGTATGCCCATGATAAATTGCCTTAGCTAAACCTTGAGCTAACTTATCCATTAGCTAGTAGCCTACCTTAGTTAACTATGTGTTATTGTCTTTTAACTAATTCGCTGTAAACTAGAGGCACTGGCAGTTTAGTAATTTGTTTATCACCACTCACCTTCAAAACAAGCCAAGAAAAGCCGGCATAACATGGGACAGTAAAGTGGGAGGTGCTGCTACCTGTCTGTCTGAAGTGACTGCCGATGTCCGCACAGATGTGCAGGAGACGTGGAGGGAGGGAGAGCTACGGAACTTCACAGTCTAATCTCCCGACCTGATATTTTAATTTTGTATTCAATCAATATATTGTTGGAAAGGGAAACTGTGCAGTAGATATATATTCATTTATATATTTTTTTGAAAAGGGCACTTTCTCTGGAGGAAGAAAAAGGGCAGGGGCTCAAGCCCACTTTGATGTCTATGTGTGCACGTGCCTGCTACCTTTAACTCTTTTTAGGGTGCAGCTATATGTTTTATTTATTTCAAAGTGGGCCCATTTTAATTATATATTTTTTCCTTCAAATGTGCAGAGGACTCCCCAAGTGCTGTAAAGTAGGCCTGTGTATTATATTTAATTCTCCTTATAGGAGTTCTTTGTTTCTTATTAGAGGTTAACAGTTTTATATAATGTAATAAATAGCCTAATAATTGCAAAAAAACTGTAGTTTTTGTCTGATATAACAATAAATACAACTTTATAAGCTATCAAGCTATGAAATATGTTTTGCGGCTCCAGACAAAAAATCTTTGGGGAAAAAGGAGCAAAATGGCTCTTTTGGTCAAAAAGGTTGCAGACCCCTGGTATACACATATTTTATTTATCCTTTGTGGTCCATCTATATTATTGTGATTAGGTAAATGAGGATTATTATTATTATTAAATTGTTGTCAAACTGTGGGGGGCGGGTGTTATGCATTGTTTTGTATGTTGTGTGTGTGTGAAACTCAATAAAGAGTTTTTTTTTTTTAAAGAAGAAGAAAAGTCAACTGTTTAATGGTGTGTTCACACTGCAAGAAAAAAAAACGTTTCTTCTTGTTCAAAGTCCTTTCGAAGAGTTAAATAAACAGGTTTGACAGGGATACGTGATTTCTGCATCATTTTTAAACTCTCTGCTGACTTCACATTAGAAATGACAACAAATAATTGATCCAATACTACAAGCATTATTACAGTTATTTGACAAAGAATGAAATCAGACTTTTTACAAACTGGCTTCACAGCTACTTACCAATGACAGGAGCTGCTCCTCAGCGTGAAGTAGAGTAGATTTCAGGCACCAATAACAAATAGTTTAAAAAAGGGAGGGAGATGGAGTTGGAGTATTGGTTTGGGCTTAATGATTGGTGAGTTGAAGGTTTGATTAACAATTTCATATGTTATTGAGAGATGGCGTCTTCGTCACGGGTGGGATTTAAGTCCACTACAGTCGTCCCTCGAATGGATACTCCTCCCATCCCTTCAGTTGATGATGAAGGTTGAGAGTTTTTACCATCACCTCCACCTAGGAGACAACCAGGTGGAGGCAAATTATTAGAAACAAATGAATGAAAAATAAGTCACATCTATTTCCCTCCTTTCCCACCGCTTACCCTGCCCTGCAGAGGAGAAGAATGGAGGAACAGTGAGTGTGTTAGCTCCCCCTCCGTTGGTCTGGGAGCAGACGTTGGCATGTCGTGCTGTTGCTTTCTGTTTGTAGTGGTTACTGTGCAGCTTGTACTTCATTAGGAGGATGAAGATGAAGACAAGGACAGAGGCCACGATGATGCCTCCAATGATTATAATCATGGTACCGCCAAGGAACTGAAGAAAGATAAAGACATAAGGACAGTAAGCCTGGTTTGCATTTATGATTTTTACTGTTCAATTAACTCTATATAAATAAACTGTGTGATATAACATAACAGCAAGGGGACTAGTTTGCAGGCATGGATATAAGTAGTAGCTCGATACTTAATGGAATTTGAAATGAAATTGTTTTGTCAACCAGCTGATTACAAATATTAGTTTTTATCTAGCAATTATTGAATAATTGAGAATAACATCAAATATGCTTGCAATCTATAAGTTCACAACCCTAGTAGAACCAAAAGATACCAACATATTACCCTAAATATTACTTTCCTCTTTGTTAAAGCGTATAGCAAATCTGTTTGCATATATGTCCTCTCTTTCTGTGTGCATTTGGATCTTTAACTGCATGCATTCATCTCCCAATAATTAACTCACCATTCTAATAATACACGTTGCTGCCGCGCCTCCTCTGCAAGGCCGGATTAGTACCTCCAGGGGCCCCTGGGCACTGAGCACTCATGGCCCCCCCCCCAACCCACGTACCAACAAGTAACACCACGCCTACCCAATCCTACCAACATGACCAATATTTCGAATTTTCAGTCAATCTGGCATGTCAAATCGCACACCTATTTGTCAAAAGCAGGGACGCAGCCACATATACCTCATTCACACCAACAGTGTTTCAGGGCCGGTTCGGAGCTGGAGCTTGAAAAGCACCGCCTCTTAGCTCCAGAATCCGGTTCGTTTCAAGCACCAAAAAAGTGTCCGGCTAGAGCAAAAGCACCGCATATGTCACGCTTACGTCGAGGCGGGGCAGGGGCGGGATCAACTCCTGAACAACAACAAGAAGCCCGCGTTTTATCCAGTTTGTACATAACGATGGAGAAACTTAACAAGCAGCAGTCGTCCACTGAAGAGCTGGAGCTTGAACCGGAGTTGCGTTGGTGTGAATGAGGTAATAGTCCAACCAAAGTAGGTCTAGCCTTTTGCCCTTTCAGTCAAAAATCACAAGACAAAGATACAATGGATAAGATCTCAAGACAGTGTATGGCTCAAGAAGACCTAGGTAATATCACTCAAAACCTCAGAACAGCACCCCACTTAATGCCAACATATGACTGGCTGGCTGTACAAGTACACAAGGAGTTCTATTTGTCACAAACATCGAGAGTTACAAAAGTTAAATATGTAGTGAAATGGTGTGGTTGCTCAAGGGTGGGGCTGTGATTCGGCTATACACCGCCGCCGCGTAGTAATAAAGTTGAGCGCATACATAGTGAAACCTACAGTACAGAGACCTACAGTAATTTGACCCTATGAAAAAGCTGTGTTATTTATGGCGAAGAGTGAGTGTCATTTAAAACAATGTATGATGAGTCAGGTTGTGCCCGAAAAAAAAAGAGGTTGCCCATATGGTTAATCCGGCCTTGTTCCTCTGTTGTCTGTCGATTGTTTCGTGTTGTTTTATCTCGATCTGTTGAATGTTGTCTTGTGCAACTGGACTCCAAACCCGTCTGTTAAAAACTCATCTGTCCCATCTAACACTGTGACGATTAATTTAGCCGTTTAACAGTCTGTACACGCGCTAGTGCTACTGTGCTGTCACTCGGTAGCTTGAAGCTAGCCGTGCCTGTACACGGCTCACCGTACTGGACTACTTGGGCCCCTTTGTGCTGTGCTCTCTTTGACCGGATAGCCTGATATGGTGCGCCCTGCAAAGCACACCTGTTCGGATCTGTCCGTTGCCATTCTGCCAGCTCTCCTGGGTGCACATCTCCGCCTGCGGATTGCTGCCAACACGGAGGCCGCCCCACAGCCACTACCGGCTAACCTGTCACTCGTCCCCAGCGCCGTACGTCTTGTTGCTCTGCCTCGAGAGAAAACCTGCGGCTACAACCAACACGATTACTCCTCCGCCTCAGCAGTGCAGGTTTTGTCGCTTCACTTTATCCATTTGGATCATCAAACCGCTGGATTACATTTTTTTGTTTTTTAACTCTCATCATGTGGATTTTTAAACTGCTCATATGGTGTGCTCTGTGTCTCACGGTCACAAGTGCGTCTCTAACGCTACGTTATTCTGCAACGGAGCTGCTACGTCTCCGGTCTTACTCCAGGACCCCTCCAGCTCTGCTTATCCAACACTCTAGTATTCTCAAACGACCAAGATACACTCACTGTGGATCTGGACGAAACTTTGAGTACACAAAACAATCTGCTCTTTCTGGTCCACTGAGCCAAGCCCCCCTCGCACTGCCCATGCTGTCAAACACATCCACATACGCACAACGTACCTGTCTGAAACTATGTCTGTTTAACATAAGATCCCTCACCAATAAGGCCCTGCTGGTTTCTGACTTCATTATGGACAAAAAGCTTGATTTTTGTATGCCTCACTGAGACCTGGCAACAGTCTGATGACTTCTCCCAGCTTAATGCAGCTGTCCCTCCGGGTTACGCTTTTATTAGTAAACCCCATGCCATTGGGAGGGTGCTGTGATGCACCGTGAAAACATTAAAGTCATTGCTGCCACTATCCCCCCATCACTCCTCTTTTGAATGCTTAGCTGTAAAACTCACTGGCCCCAAACCCATCATCATTATTTCCATCTACAGACCACCAAAGCCCTCTGCTGTGTTTCTCACTGAATTTTCATCACTACTAACATGTGTATGTGCAATGTCCCCTACTGTTATCCTCTTAGGCATCTTTAACATCCACATTGACGACCCATCCAATGTTTTTGCAAATGATTTCATCTCACTCCTGGACTGCCTCGATATCACACAACATGTCAACCTCCCAACACATAACAAGGGTCACATACTGAACTTACTCTGCTGCACTGGCATCACTCCCATTAACCTTGCTGTCATTGAATTCCCCATTTCTGACCATAAAACTGTAATTTTGTATATCCATTCCCCCCTTTCCAAAGCCAAAGAACAACGGTCCATCACCTTCAGAAACATTAAACATATTGTGAGGATTTGCAGTTCTCCCTCCTTCTGTTCCCCTTTGTGTTTGTTATTGTCTGTGTCTGTCTTCCTGGCTGGACGTGGCTGTCCCACTTCTGATTCCCGCCAACTCACCTCCTCAGCTGCTGCTCGTCATCCTGATCACAACTACTCACCTTCACCTGCATATATACCCGGTGTCAAAGAATATTTCTGTCTTTACTCCTAAGATATTTAACCTTTTCTGTGTGTTGACGTTTACGATCAGCCCTGCTCCTTATCTCCCGTAAGGAATGTGATAATGCAGTCGTATGTTGATACTATAAGTTTTATGGCTTGACCTTGCGGACATAGGGAGTTTTCCGACTGTGAGAACGCTGGCTTCTAAACACCACAGATATCAGAGACAGTCTCCAGGTGTTAAGGCCCCATCCCCCAATATGTGGGTTGACTGTCTGTAAACTAGTTAAAGGGTCTACCAAGATGCGAGGCTGATCAGAATTGACATGGCAACCCGTGCAGTCAGAACCTTTGACTGTGTGACTTGTGATGTGAATTTCTCCGGCCGATACTTGTATTAAATATCAGTGTTTGACATCAGAACTCCTGCTCGTCCTGTGTCTCCTTCATGAGTCGGTGACTCCCACTGCATTGCTACACAGAAGTTTCCTCCACACCCGGTTCCTTCATCCAGTGTTCACCAGTTCGTCGTTTCACCACGCTGGTAATTCGACTCGGTATTTTCTAGCTTGTAGCAAAACTTAAACTCTCTGTGTTCCTGTAATCCTTACCTTGTGCTCTCTCTGTTCAGTATCCGTCTACCTACTCCTCTGCCTGCCACGTCCAGCTACCTACCCCTCGTCTGTGTTCCTCCGTGCTTCCACGCACACCTGCCCCAGCCTGCTTACTCTCGCCAGCTCTGGATCCCCGGCTCTCCTCGTCTGTGTTCAGCCGTGCTTCTCCGCACGCCTGCTCGCTCTCGCTAACTCGGGATTCCCGGCTTCGGACATCGGCTCCTCCTCTGGTGACAAACCCTGGCCCTGGAATTTTCCAATCCCTCTTCCTTCTCTTGAAAACGGTTTCTGGTTAATAAACCTTTTTGCCTCATAAACTCCTCTCCATAGTGTTCAGTATTGTGTGTTCACTCCTGTAGCTCTCGGAGAGCGTAACACATATTAACCCCACAGATCTCACCACCCTGATTTATTCAAGGCTTGCCTACCAGCCATATCACCCATGATCACTGACATAATTAACTCCTCCCTCACCTCTGGAATTTTACCCCCCACCCTCAAACTGGCTGCAATCACTCCCAGCCTCAAAAAACCTGGTACTGACCCAGCCGATCTAAACCACTAAAGGCCCATCTCCAACCTACCCTTCATTTCCAAGAGCCATGAGAGGTTTGTTGCCGCACAGCTTCAGTCCCATCTTGACATAAACAACCTCTATGAACCCTTTCAATCTGGTTTCCGCCAAAAACACAGTACTGAAACAGCCCTGGTTAAAATCACCAACGACCTCCTCCGTGCAGCTGACTCCGGACTTCTCACCATCCTCATCCTCCTTGACCTCAGCGCTGCATTCAATACCATTTCTCACCCACTACTCCTGGACCGCCTGGCTGGCATTGAGATCACTGGAGTTGCACTCTCCTGGTTCCATCATACCTCACTGACAGACAACAGTTTGTACAACTCGGTAATCACAAGTCAGGGTGTTCTATTTCACTGGGTGTCCCCCAGGTGTCAGTACTGGGTCCACTCCTATTCATGATATATCTCTTCCCCCTGGGCACAATGCTCCGTCACCATGAGGTTAATTTTCATTGCTACGCCGACGGCACACAGGTCTACATTTCCTCCAAACCCACCACTGCCCTGCCCCCCACCTCTCTTACCACCTGCCTTGAGGACATCAGGAGCTGGATGAGCAGGAATTTCCTGAAGCTTAATAGTAGCAAAACTGAGGCCCTGCACATTGGCTCTAAATCCACCCTCACCAAGTCACAAAACACCCCAGCACCAAACATCATCATCGACGGCTTCCCCATACCATTCTCTGCCCAAGTGAAAAACCTCGGTGTCATTCTGGACGGCTCCCTCGCATTTGCACCAAACATTAAAAACATCACCCGCACTGCCTTCTTCCATCTTCGGAACATCTCCAGACTCCGCTCATCTCTGTCCCAACCCAGCACTGAAATCCTGGTCCACTCATTCGTCACATCCCGGATTGATTACGGCAATGCACTTCTGACTGGCCTTCCCATCAAACTCCTCAATAGACTGCAAATAATCCAGAACTCTGCTGCCCGGATCATCACCCGCACCAACTCATCCGACCACATCACCCCCATTCTCACTCAACTACACTGGCTTCCTGTATGCTACCGTATTGAATACAAAAACCTTCTACTCACATATAAAGCTCTCCACAACCTAGCCCCCATCTACATCACCGAGCTCTTTCAGGAGCACACCCCCTCCCACACCCTCTGCTCTTCCTCCGTAGGACTTCTCACCATCCCAAGCTCTCACCTCAAAACCATGGGCACTCGAGCTTTCAGCTGCTCGGCTACCAGACTCTGGAACTCCCTGCCACTACATATCCGTCAGTCTGATTCCATAAGAACATTCAAAACCCAACTCAAAACCCACCTGTTCAAACTGGCATTCTCATTATAAACTGTACCCTGTGTCTTTTTGTAGTCCATTTCCTGTTGTTTGTCTTGTTTTACCCCGGCTGACATTTCATTAAATCCACTGTTTTAATTTCCCCTATATTACCCTATAAGGTGTCCTTGGGTGCTATTAAAAGGCGCCCCCAAATAAAATGTATTATTATTATTAATAATGTTTTTTTCTTTTTCTTTGCAGGTTGTCATGTTTAATAATTGAATCTGGATCACGATTTTTCAGTTTGTTATGTTGTCACAACCACTATGGCAGTGGTTTTCAAACTGTGGGGACCCTGGTGGGTTGTGGAGGTACTGCAGGGGGGGCGCGGGAAGAAATTGTAAACAAACACTGCTCGAACATATCTCATTGGTCAGAGAGCTGTGGGCATACTGCTGCCTTTTGCAACATCCTACTTATGTGAGATACAGATGAAGCACTTATTTTCGGACTCCAGCTTACCTGTTCCTGCCTGCGACCTGCCTACGCCCAGTTTGGAGGAAGGTCAAGCCTTCCCACTATTTTCCAAGAGGGCGTTGCCAGATTTTCAATTTCAGGTTGTAACCAGGAGATGGCGCTTCATTCACAAATACAGAAATTATGTTGCTCTGTGTCACACAGTGTAGTGGAGAAGCTGCTTGAAGAGCATTTGAACATATGTGACCTGCTCCATCGAAATCAGTCGCATTGACCCGAAGACACATTTTGAGTTGTATACACTGCTGGAAAGAGGAGATTCCTAGCTTTCTAATGATATCAGGATTGTTTTTGTACTCCAAATATTAAGCAAAATATGTCACATTATATAATGACTGTCACCGAGTCATCATTTTGAGAAAAAAGCGTTTAAAGTTTCCTCTTCTCTGGAATCCATCGATCTGACTGATTATTAGCGGAGCAAATGATAAAAATACTACGGAGGGAAGATATTTTCGTTTGGATTACTGGTCTGGGGGAGGCTTGCGAGTGTGTGTGTATACGTGTGTGTGTGGTTGTGTAATTTTGCATTTGTGTGTATTGGGTTTGTTTCCCGGGGAAACACTCACGAGAAACACCGGCTGTTGTTTTGCCTACTGTGACGCCAAGTTACTCCGTTCTCCGCTTGTAATTATGCCGTTACAAGCTTTCAAAGTTGTATTTATCATCTGAATTTGCCGAAACAAGTTTAATATTCTGAAAGCCAAGCCTTTGTTTAATTTAAATCAGATGAAAACAAACTTTAACGGACCCTGCCGTGTTATCTATGATTACTATACACCTTACATTCATAATTTCAGCCGGAGGGAGGGGGGCGGCGCTGCGGAAGGAGCAGAGTGGCGTGGGAGAGCTGTCTTCTTCCCTTTACAAGCTTCAAAAATGTATTTATCATGTGATTTCGGAAATAAAAGTTTCATATTCTGAAAGCCAAGACTTTGTTTATTTAAAATCAAACAAAACACCCGAACCCCGAAAAAATAGTTTTTTACGCAAATCCACGTTTATTTTGAAATGAGCCGTTGCGACTTCCGACTGAGTTCGATAGAGCGGGTCACATATAGTCTTTATATATTAAATAATCATAATAATAATGTAAATGTTTACATTACATTAAACCATGCATTTTGTAATGTCAGCATTTCATTTAGAAGAAAAGTAGTTAGTTAGTTATTTTCATGTCGATGGACACTGAATAATATTTTTGAATAGAGGATTCATAATGTTGTTTTCAAAATTAACGATCAAGCAGCATTTTTAATTCTAAATATCCCTGCAAATATAGCAATGACATTTCTGCTTCTATCTTTGCAAAACGAGTAAACAGTCACATTTGGGTCTCAAATCAACTCGACATCATATTAATAACGATATATGATACAAATATAAGACTGACAACAACAACAAGCCACAGAAGTCGTATCACAAGTTATCCTGGGCGGAGCAGCTGAAGACTTCTCCACGCTGCTTTCAAACTGTGAGTAAACAACGTGTGCTTCACTTGTAGGCTGTCTGAAGGTATACAAAGGTCTCAGATGGACTTCGTATGTGTGTGTTCCTGCCAGTAATTAGCCGTGTCTCGGCTCGCTGTACGGCTAAATATTGAAGCTAAATTAGCAACTACATGTTAGCAACTACATGTCCCACAATGCATTTCGTTCTGTGACTTCCGCACTGTCTTAATCTCAGCCGTATTTTAACCGCCGGCCGACAGGGGGCGAAAGAGACGAGTGAGCGATACAGGGAGAGAAACACAGAAGAAGAGATGAGAGCGCAGCAGAGAGAAGCGGAGAGGATATCTGTATAGTTCAATGTTCATTGACAATACATATTGAATTGTACTTTCTTTATTTGATTGGCAGTCTGTTGTTGATTACATGCAGATGTTGATAAAGCTACAGGCTACTTCAATATCACACTAATTCATGAAGCAATTTAGACATTTTGATGTTCCGGACCTTTGCATGGGGACATTTTCTCTAACTGGACCTAGTTGAATACCCCCTACAGTATGTGGATGCACACTAACCTTTCCCTGCTTATTTTTTAATATATGAAGCGTGAGCTGTATGCTCGAGTCTTCCTGCCTGTCGGCCTGTCAGATCTTGTACTTGAGTAAAAGTAGAAGTATCAGAGTGTAGGAATACTCTGTTACAGTACAAGTCCTGCATTCAAAATGTTCCTCAAGTAAAAGTATTATCATCAAAATATAGTGAAAGTAGCGACAGTAAAAGTAGTCATTGTGCAGATTGGTCCATTTCAGAATAATATATATGATATGTTTTATAATGATTGATCATGAAAGTGTTCTCAAAGCTGGTAAAGGTGCAGCTAGTTTGAATGACTTTGTATACTGCAGGGTAGCTTGTGAATTTACTCCAGGTGGAACTAAAGTCTGATTTAAGACTTGGTTATATTTCACATCATTCATCCACATCTGTGAAGTAACTAAAGGTATTAAATACCATTTACCTCTGAACTGTAGAGGAGTACAATAAAAAAGTAGCAAAACATTGAAATACTTAAAGTAAAGTCAAGAAATCTCTTTTTATCACTCCATAAATCAGAAAACACTGTCAACAGTATGTGGGACAGTCCTAAAAGGGGCATGGATTGTGCAAGAGCAATGGTTATTTACAGGGCTTTAGTCTTCTAATGCATTATTTTAGATATTTAAGGTGAAGGGCAAATTATATTAAATAATTGGGGGTATCTGGGGCGTAATTGGGGGTAAATGGGGGGCTCTGTTAAAATGGTATGACAAAGTCAGGGATAATGTTAGGGATAAATGTCTGTGTTTACTGTAAAAGATGGCAATTAATTTAAGCCCAAATATTCATAGTAATCTAATAAATCCTTCCAACACACATTGTAAAAAATGGCCTAAATTAAGAAATCATTCCAATAGGTCAGTACAAAAATAAAAAAACACAGTTTAAAAGGGGAGTGATTAGTCGAATATGCATAAATAAAAAAGAAAGAATGCAGACCATGGTGCTGCTCACACAGGAACGTTTGCGTTTATGCACAGTATGCGTTTTCAAAAAAGTCTTCCGTTCACACGTATTCGTTTCATTTGACATGTCTGTTCACACGAGAACGCTGGAAACGCTGTAGTACATATGCCGGGACTGTAAGTGGCGCTGTACTTCCACACAAGACCGCTCGAAAGCGCTGGACACGCTGTAGTACATATGCCGGGCCTGTAACTGGCGCTGTAATTTCCTCCACAAAAGCAGCGAAGAAGCATAGTTGTCATGGTTGCCCTTCTGTTTATTCTCCACGTTGGGGGCAGAGGGAACCGGGCAGAGTTTTTCGCCAGTCAACGTGTATTAACCTGTTAGACCCCAAGCCTGTTTTTCATGTATCAGGCTTGAAAATGACATTCCCAGAACAAATGACCATATCTTCCCTTCTAAAAGGGTTAAATTAATAATCTTTTTTCTCAAAGTAATGATAAACCTGTGAGTTGGATGTAGAAAAGTCAGAATCAATATAGATGTTTTTTTATTTTAAAGAAAATTCAGATTAAACATGGTAAACAACTGTAAATTATAGTGTCCGTCCAAAAAATAGTTTGTACTTATAGTGAAAACTAACCTTGGATGATGGGTTAGTAGACTAAAAGCTTTAGGAATCCAAAGTACAACATATAATAAGTACCCTGTATCAAGATTGATGCAAAACAAGTGATATTTGACCTTTTTAGAGACATTTAGTAAAAAAAAAACTCTTTTGGGGTCATTTGGGTGGATTTGACCTATCTCTGGCCCCCCTTGCTCGATTTTGACATGTGACATCTCTTTCTGACCGTCAGAGCCAATAGAATCGAGGGGAAGTCCCACATAGTCCTTATTTGGTCATGTCTGTTTGTTAGACTGCCGCGTCAGTCAATACATTGGAGCAGCTGCAGCAGGTGGCTACCATTAGCAGCTAACTTTTGGTCTCCGATTTTGACAGAAATATGGAATTATGGACTATAAATGAAAACAATGAGTTTACACATACTTTCTCAACCTATGGATTAACCGATGCAGCAGCGTTTTTTCTCGTTTGAATGCCATTGAACACTCTATTGATCAGATGGACAGCTACGGTGAGACGATCTCCCGTAAAAAGCTCCGTGAAGTGACGTATTGTGATGTCTGTGTTTGCTTCCCCTGTTGTGAGTTTGTATCTTTCAGTGTTGAGGCTGGCACCGTTAGATTCTGTGTCTTTATGATCATAAACGATGTTATGGATGTGCAGAGCTAGGATAAGTAATAAGGGAGCTTGGAGTGATTTTCGGTGCGGTAATAGGTTAGCATTTTTCGCTCGGGGCTAATTCAGAGGGTCAGTGTTTGTGTGTGTGTTTTTTTTGAAAAAGAAAAATGAAAAATATTTTTTTCCCCGTTATATGAATATAAAATATTCATAGTTTATTAAATATTAAGGTTCCTTAGACCAGCGGTTCTCAAACTGTGGTCCGCGGACGTAATGCAGGTGGTCCGTGGAAAAAAGCTAAATAAAATCCACTTTTTATTATCAAGGATTTTCGGGGACCACCTCATATGTGACTTGCTCTATTGAAATCAGTCGCATTGACCCAAAGACACATTTGAGTTGTATACACTGTTGGAAAGAGGAGATTCCTAGCTTTCTAATGATATCAGGCAGTGGGGTAGTGGTCGTTGGGCTCATCGGACATTTATGAGAGAAAATGTCTAATGTCCGAGTGCAAGTGAATGCACCACAAGACACAAGCCTTGTAACCCCTCCCCCTGCCCTGGCAAGAGTGTGGAAATATGATTGCCGGCGATTTCATTTGAACTTCAAGACACTGGTACTCGCGTACCATGCTGCGAATGGATCTGGCCCTTCCTACATCCAGAACATGGTTAAACCGTACATCCCAGCACGTGCACTTCGCTCTGCATCGGCCAAACGGCTCGCTGCACCCACGCTGCGAGGAGGACCAAAGTTCCCATCAGCAAAAACACGTGGGTTTGCTATCCTGGCCCCCAAATGGTGGAATGAGCTGCCCATTGAACTCAGGACAGCAGAAAGCTTACACATCTTCCGGCGCAGGCTGAAAACTCATCTCTTTCGACTCCACTTCGAGCGATAGAATTACTAACAAAGAATTACTAACAGAGCACTTACATACTAATAAAGGACTGGCCTATCTATAAGCCAGTTGAGTAGCACTTGAAATGTTGTGGCTATATGAAACCTGATGTACTTATATGATTCTGTTTTCTTCAAGGTTGTATCTTCCTGGTCGAATGTACGTCGCTTTGGATAAAAGCGTCAGCTAAATGCAATGTAATGTAACTGGACGGCGCAAAACGAGAAGCATCCGGACTTACTGGAACGAGGTATTTGCAGTCTACAATGACAGAGAAGAGACTGTCAAGTTTGGCTGTACTCAGCATTGAAACAAGACGCACTAAAGCTTTGGATCTTAATCAGTTTGTGAGGCGTTTTGCTGAACAAGATGGTAATCGCCGCATCATAACAGTGATTGACAGCTGATAGGAATAATATGATTGTTAATATTATCATATTAATTCAGACAAACATCGATGAGACAGTTAATTAATGTACTTATTGCAGCAGTCTGCATAGATTTGGTTCCCCTGCTGGTCTAAGAGTGAAACAAACTAATTCAGTTATTGTTCAGTTAAAATGCATTCAATTATGTCTGCCACCTTATATATCTCTATTTAAGGCTTTACTGATGTGCCACAATTATCTCACCTATTGTTATTCAGTTAAAATATCAATATTTTGGCTTTCCAAGTTAACATTGATTGATATGACTGCGATTAAATCAGCATATACTTCTGCCAGGGGATGCCATCCCTCAAAATCTCCTGCCACCCTAGATCCACCCCTGAGTAGGCTATATTTTTCGTTTCGTTTATTTAATAAGTTAATTTCAGGACAACTTTGGGAATTTTGTTTGTTTGTTTTGAGATTTAAATAGATTTTGAAAGAGAGAGAGAGAGAAGCAGCGCCGTCTGCTTTTTGCAGTACAGTATCTAAAGTAGGACTAAGCATAGTGGTAGTTTTTTGTATAGCTGTCTGCCCCGTTGTGTGAGTGCAGTGGGCGCAGTGCGCAGTGCACTCACACAACGGGGCAGACAGCTATACAAAAAACTACCACTATGCTTAGTCCTACTTTAGATACTGTACTGCAAAAAGCAGACGGCGCTGCTTCTCTCTCTCTCTCTCTCTCTATCTCCACTTGTGGCATTGTTTGGGATGACCTAATTAAAATACCGTCCGCCGTCCTCTTTGAGAAACATACACAACGCAGACAGACACCGGTCACAAAAGTATCAGAGTGGCTTCAATTTACTTTTGATTGTCTATAATTAACTATAAAAAAATACCGGCGTTTTAACACTACATTTATGTATGTACTTATTTTTACGGTTTGCATATGAGGTGGTCCGCGAAAATCCTTGATAATAAATAGTGGTCCGCATAAACAAAAAGTTTGAGAACCCCTGCCTTAGACGTTGTTTCATGCAAATGACGCGATTTCGGGCCCGGGCACGGGTCCGTGGGGCTTAAGAGGTTAAAGTTGAAATCTTCCGGACAAAATTATAAAAGTGCCGGTCAAAGGTCTTCTTTGTTATTCATTGAGCTTTAAAACAAATGAATAACGACTCTATAGGCCTATAATATATAAAATACACGGAGCCTCTCTTTTTCCTCCCTCTCTTCGGGCAGCGTCAGTGTCTGTCTCATGCAGCAGCTGATCCAGTAATGAGTGACCCGGCCGACAGTACAAATAAACATATTTATAATTAGTTTAGGTAGTGAATATGAGGAGAAGAGTCGTGTGGATATAAGCAATTAATGTAACATGTCGAAATCCTCTGTTTTACGCGATGTCACAACGGACAATTTTTCTTAGCGGATGCATGTCAATTTATATCAATACATACAACTATTTTTTAAATCAATAAAAACATTTTCTAAATCCATAAAAGCATTTCAATTAATATTGGGAGTCATGTCGTTACTTTGTTGAGAATTTGGCCATGTAATAAACAAGCGACTTGTTCCTTATGGGGAAAATAACACCCTTCATGCTGATCAAGATCCCTCCGCTACGCCGTCCAGGCTCCATTAAAATATAAATATTTGTAGTGAATTACTGACGTTAAAACACGTTAATAACGTTTTAATGAAGTTGAATACAGTATATTCATATTGAGTTTAAGATGATGATTAATTTAGGATTAAAAATCGAGAGCATTTCCTCCCGTTCGTTTTTTTCGACTACATTAAGTTGCACTGTACATCCAGCGTACTGTACAGTATCAGACTTTATTTCACATGAGCACCAGTGTGGAACCCCACTGCACCCCCTGGTGGATCAATGATCCATTGCAGCTGGCTTCATTATAATTACATTTATTTATAACGGGGGCGGTCTCAAGTCAAGCTGGAGGCTTTCCCTTGAGCGAGGGCAGACCACTTACCAATCACTGCCCTCGCGTTTCAAACTGTCCGAAATTAAGTGCTTCATCTGTAAGCTTTTCTGCTGTTGCTGCCATCAAAACGAAATACAAAGCTGAACATTGAGAATGAACTGAGAGTGGCAGTCTCAAAACAATAGCCCTGGTTTGAGAAGATCTGCAAGGGAAAGCAAGCACACACAAGTCATTGATAGGCTATGTGTGGAATAGGAATGGTATAGTGATGTGATCGTTTGCAACCTGCAGTAGAAATAGTAGTTAGCGCCGGCACGTCCAGGTGCGCATCATTTACGTAATTAATCATATCTTTTCGATTATAAGGAGTAAAAATATGATTCAGATATCCGCAGAATCGCTGGAAGTGTAGCTTTCCAGCAATACCTCCTGTGAGACTGTAATCAGGGCAAAGCAGCTTGACTTTACACTGTGTGGGATTGGTGGATTGGTGTGTCCGTCAAGGAAATCTCGGCCGGCAGCCATGATGGTCTGAAATGACCAATGGACATCGAGAAATCACTAAGGACCTACCCACCAAGTAAAAAAAAACATAAACCACGTGTCTTCCATCAGTTTACGTCTGTGAGGAGAGAGACAGAGAAAATGGCTAAAAAAAATGTTACAGTCGCCGACTTCGCTAGAGATTTTTTTCGCTAGCAGCAGTGAAGATAGAGCCTCAGAACCTGATGTCTTCGACTCTTCTGAAGAAGAAGATTACAAAGACAACAACAAGGATCCATTTGGACATGGGTAGGTGTACATATTACAGTAATAATGTACTGGCAATGTGTGGGGAATACCGCAAAAATGAACAATAGGTTTATTGATATATTTTTTTTATCAATAGTCATGAACTTTTTCTTGGGACAAAATAGACTCTCCATTAGCAAACGTTTACTCTGTGTTAACGTTATGTTGGTGTGTAAAAGTGAGATTACATGTGTAGATGATTAAATTAATCATTTATTCGTCCCACAACGGAGACATTTACAGTGGCTATACATGTTTTTGCCATCGATTATTTTATCATACTGTTCTGTACGGATGAGGCTGTCATAGATGTATTTATATGTGTGCCTGTGATTATTTTTATCATACTGTTCTGTACAGATGAGACTTTGTCAAAGATGTATTTATATGTGTGCCTGTGATTATTTTACCGTCCTGTACAGATGAGACTTTGTAATCAGATGTATGTACTGTATATGTGTGTCTGTGATTTTATACTGAATGTAAAGTAACTGGAAATACCTGTGTGTGTGTGTGTGTGTGTGTGTGTGTGTGTGTGT
>CALSBZ010042054.1:219107-241460 GCA_943591055.1 Gobionotothen gibberifrons | reverse complement strand
TGTGTGTGTGTGTCTGTGTGTGTGTGTGTGTGAGAGAGAGAGAGAGAGAGAGAGAGAGAGAGAGAGAGAGACTCCTGTCCAACCTCCCAAACTTTCTTTTTATGTGTGCATTGTTATTTGTGCTTCAGCAACATTTTACTTGAACTTTATTTCAATGAAATTAGTTGTAATTATTGTCCTACATTTTAATTTGATTTACAGAGATGTTTCACAGCTGCCTGGGCCGTTTAACCCATGGGATGCGCCAGTCTCAGGACACCTCCACTCTGAGGACAGGAAGTGCATGCACGCTAAGAATTACAAAATAAAATCGGCACTATCAGTACAGCGCCACTTTCCGAACAGGAAATGCACGCTAATACAAAAATAAAATCGCACTGACACTTATTATATCTATATATATATAACGACATCTTGTATTTTAGTTACACCCGCTAGACAACAGTGGAGGGTTCGAGAAACAACCGTGTTTGCCGGGTGCACCGCGGCGGAGGTGGGCAGGTTCCAGCCGGGAACCTCCACCCCGCTGCGGGACCCGTGGTGAGACCCGAGTCAGACGGTGCGTCTTGGTCACGCTTCATATCGGTCGGCCAGGGAAGGAAGAGACACGCAGAGTGGGGGAAGTCCCCCATCCCAACGAAGCACACCCTCCCGGCCATCAGAGTCGAACCCGCAGTTCGGAGGAACCGACTGCCAGAGCACCGAAAAATGCAACAAAAATTGTCAAAATCTGTTAATATATGGATGAGTGGGGGGGTGGGCAATGGCTGGATACAGGCCGTGGGGGGAGTGTCCCTGGTAGAAGGAACCGGGTGAAATAGCCAAAAAAAGAAAAATTAATAAAACCGGGGAAAATAGGGGGAAAAGTGAAAAAAAGTTTCCGAAAATAGGCACTCGTGAGGCGGGCAGAGTCCCTTGTCAACTCCTGTTACATTCCTCCATGGTATCATTTCAGCTAAAAATGGCTGTCAACCTTTACGAGAACCAGGCTGGGGGGGTCAAAAAGGCTTGACCAAGGCCGACCCAAGTCTCCACTGTGATTTGAAAACTTCCACCAGACGAGTCCTTCGGGGGGCGGGGAAAAAAACGTGTTTGTCAGAATCGTCACTTCCTGTACTGAGAGTGGAGGTGTCCTGACAGTGGAGCCTACACCGGAACTGTCCTGAGAGTGGAGGCCTGCAGGCAGACCCCTCTCGTTTATCCAGCAGCCAGAACATCCATCTGTGCCTGCCCCCAGGTCAAGATCTACTGTGGCTCAAGGGCCTTCACCAGAGCCATCACCACAAAGGACCAGAGGACCAGCATCACTACAGCTGCCTCCACCTCCATCTGCGGCTGCCACCAGGTCAAGATATACCTCAGCACAAAGGCTCCACCACAGCCATCACCATCAACCCAGCCAGCAAGGAGGTCTCGTGGAGGTCTCGTATAGCACTTGTACCCCCCACCTACACAGCAGCCCATGCACCATCACCCCCACCTACACATCAGCCAAAGACCTTGACACTGTCTTTTTATAATGACATTTATAATGAATAGTTGGTTGAAAGTTCTGATGTTCAATATTGTAAATAGTGAGATTTTCCAGTTTCTTATATTTATATAAATAGTTGGTTGAAAAAAACATATTTATAATAAATTGTTTGTTGAAAAAAAATGTTTGAATGCTCAATTTGTATTTGTACACATCAAATGAACCTTGGTATGTAATATGAAGTCATTATTCAGTCCTAATGTATCTCAGTCCCTGCTGTGGTGAAAGTAGAGTGATAAACACCTATTTTACTCAAAATTCCAATTTTTCTTTTTCATTTTAGACATGAATTAAACATTTATATACAGTGTAATTAAAATATTTCACTACTTTTGTGATCCTAAGACTTTGGTAACCAAATCTAAAACACCAAAACAATTGGATGAAATTAGTACATTTGTGTTTTCACAAGAGTTTTGAAGATTTTCCGAAAATCAGATGTCAAATGTTAAGCTTTAGAGCTACTTATCTCATCACACAGTGCTCTAATGTGAGTAATTTGCATGTATAGCAAGACCAGAGATTGTCCTGCACATTTTGATATGTAACACATGGGGTGCCATGTATATAACAAGTACATTTAAAAAGGTGATTTAAGGAAACATCTAAAAATCGAGAAAATACCCTTAAGGCCCTTAATTTTCAACACGATTTTGGGAGTCAGAGGCCGTCAGAGGCTGTCGGGCATTCGCGGCGCCCTAGTCAGGTTAGTGTGTCCCGCACCGTCTGCCGTGACACGCCTTATTTGGACTGCCTGACCCGATGCATGGCCGATTCAACATGTTGAATCGGCATCGGGTCAGGCAGTCGGACCAAGCAATCACTCTTATTGGCTGTTCAGCTAGCGAATCAGTGCATGAGAAGCGAAACGGTTGCTTGAGAATGTCTTCCACAAGCAGCACTCCAATGGCTGATAGCTCCAGTACCGCACAAAACATGTTTTCGATTGACGAGAGTGAAAATGGAACGCACACGCTATTTGTGTTTGTTTACATCACGTAGTCTGTTCTTCTTCTCTGTCTTCCGGTTGTTGCCTCTTTTGAATGACGAATACACACTACCGCCCGCCTGCTGGTAGGGAGAGTTATTGCCACTCACGCATGCGCAGTTCCTACGTGCTCAGCTGAAGTCTTTGCGGTGTGTTCCAGTGCGACACATGGCCAAGACGCAGGAGAACACGGTGACGCAACAGTCGGCGTCGGCTTCGGCGAGTTCTCTGGTGTCTGCTTGGTGTGTCAGGGCCTTTAGACTCCAGAGGGTTAAAGAAATTCGAATTTAAAAATCTACTACTCAGGGAATAAGGCCTACAAGCTTTAATTAGGCCAAATCAATTCACAGTATCTATTACAAGCACTTCTGTTCATGTGTAATCCATAATAAAATATAAAATGATTGTTGGATCTTTGTATCTTCTTATTATTAGCAGAGAACATTTAATGTTTTCACAACAATTAATCCTACCAATAAAGATGGGAACCGGGTTGGGGGGGCCCGAAAATATTTCCAATTACCCAAGGGGGGCCCGACTGAAAAAGTTTGGGAACCACTGCACTATGGCATTGCATACATATTGTCTGTCACGGGAAAATATTCCTAAAGTACCTTCCATTTATTTCCTCCTGAAATAACAACTGTTTCTTCTGAGGAGTCTTTCCTTGTCTGCAGCAATGGTCTTAGGGCATTAGGGTGTTTAATGCTGTTCTGGCTAAATAACATTTGTTTAATTAGATGATGATGCAGGTATAACACACTTGCCTGGTCTCTTATTGAGTGACAGCGTCCATACTCCGTCTCTGTAGTGAAGGACACGCAGCCCACCAGCTTTGTTCCCGTCAGGGCGGTGATGCCATCATCGTAGACGGCCAAAACACATAGCTCATAGTCTCGCGATGACGCCAGGTCGCTCAGCAGGAAGTACTTGTGGTTGGCCGGGATCATCCTGAATGAGCCGGAGAAGGAGACAAACACATTTCATTCTGTATGTTCTATATTTATCCTGATCTCTAGATTGTTTGTAGATTATGGTTTTAAGTTTTGGAGAGACGATTATTTCAGCTTCAAATTTGTTCCCCCTTCAATCATCAAATATAGGGGCTGGGTAAGAGGCGATACTTGTAAACCAGGCATGTCCGAAGTCCGGACAATCTGACGGCGGGCCAATTACGGCCCGCCGTCAGATTAAATAAGGCCCGCCACTTCGTTCTTATAATGTATTATTTATGGCCCTGTAGCACTTTCAATAAATATTTTACATGTAATTCCTCCTTTCACCGCATGGCGGCAGCACCTGCTCTAAGGGTCTGTTCTCATGCCGCAATTTGACTTTTCTGTTAAAGACGCTGTATTGTGGTTTTGGGTGGATCCGCGGTAAAACCCGGAGCGGACTTATTTAGTTGCCTTTGTTTGTTGGCCTATGAACTGGATTGAACCGTTGGGGTTGTAACCTACTGGACTTTTTGCTAAAGCGGATTGAACTCTATATATTGACTCTTTTCACCACACATTGCACACACACTGATCTTATATGCACATTTTCCCCCCATGAAATATATCTGACCAAAATGAAAATCGTGTGATTTATTTTGTATTGCATTTCGGTGATGGAGGAGATATCAAATAAAGTAGTTCATTTGTGTATGGTTTGACTGAACAATTTCTGTTGAATATTTTAGATTATTATTTGTCAGACCTGGTTCTGACTGGCACCCCACTTTATTAAATATAGGTCAAACCTGTTACAATGTTATCTGACTGAATGAAAGGAAGTTTTTTTAAATTATACTGCCTTTTGAAAAATAAAGATAATTGTGACAATGACATTTGTTATTTGTGTATTTTTATGTTTAAAGGTCCCATGTCATGCTTTTCTGATTATTACCCATCCCCTTGTGTGTTATGAAGGTTTTTATGCATGTAAACGGTCTGAGTCAAAAACCCTCAAAGTACACCCTGTAGCGAGTACAACTCTAACACAAAAAAGACCTGTCTATGCTGCCCCAGAAAGCCTTGTTGGATATTTCTCTTTTTCCATTTGTTTATTCCGGGAACCGCATGAAGTCATGTGGTTCACGGAACCAAAATGGACCAATCCGCGGAGCTCCTCACACACCAGGAGGGGTGGGGACCTTTAGCGCACATTTTCAACTAACAGGGAGTCCCCTGGTTGGTAATAGACGAGTTGGGATCGCGGAGAAATGCTCTCCCATTCTCACAGCGTTTATAAACCTTTTTCTTACTCAATATCAAGCCACACTTAGTGTTTTTACTTCGACTGTGAGTGCCTGTGTGTGCTCAGGATGAGTTTCACACTGTCCTGCTGTATCGCCGACCCGGAAACCACACCAGTAAGCCAGCTCACTGAGCAGCGAGCGTCGCAACGTCCCGACCAATCAGAGCACACTGACAGTAGAAATGTCCATGACATGGGAGCTTTAAAACATTTCAGAAGGGACAATGGCCCCCGGGT
Organism: Gobionotothen gibberifrons; assembly: GCA_943591055.1. Lineage (NCBI taxonomy): Eukaryota > Metazoa > Chordata > Actinopteri > Perciformes > Nototheniidae > Gobionotothen > Gobionotothen gibberifrons. Next base: position 236,460 of record CALSBZ010042054.1, on the reverse strand, counting down.
GAAGTTTGGACACCCCTGATGTAAAACTATGATCCAATCCAATCCAACTTTATTTATATAGCACTTTAAAACCTTCAGACCAAAGTGCTGTACAGAGAGATAAGCTCACACAACATAAAATAAATACATTTAAAATAAAAGATACAAACACAAAACAAAACAGGATAAACGTAATAATTAATAATGATGATCCTTGTAGCCATTCAGCATCAGTTCTACAGATGTAAGGTATATAGTGGCCAGAGTAAGTATAACGGGCACAAAGGAGAAAGAAACGTGACACAGCATAAAGAGTCGGCATGGGGATTAGGTTCAGGCCCGCCCCTCCCTACACGCAGATCACGCAGACTGCGTGGGGCCTCACCTCGCGGAGGGGGCCTCATCACATAACTTTGCTTGGGGCCACAAGTTGGCCAGGGGCTGCCCTGATTAGGTTGGGTTGGATTTTCTCTTAGAGACCATTGGTTGTATCAAAATAACTTTTGGGAGAAACTGACCTATTAAGTTAATAGGTCAGTTTCTCCCAAAAGTTATTTTAGTTACATATGTCAAGCAACAAACGTATTTATTTGAACCCAAACCATGATCATTTCCTAAACCTAACCAATCATTGATGTAAACACAGACAGTACACAGTACTTTACATAAGGGAGGTACAGGGCCGGTACGGTAATCGTGTAATCATTTCCGGGTCTCCTGTGTGTCTGTGCTGCTGAATGTTTGATTTGAGGATAGCTCCTATGAGCTTAACTTAAGTCACTCTTGTTAAAACTCATGGCAGTTACTTCACGCTGTACATCTAATCACATGTTAGTACAGTTCAATCACGTATAACTCCCCTCTCTGAGCGGCTTTCGGTTATTCCATAGTTGCTTAGACTCTGTTTGGCTTTGCTATCGGTAGACCCCGTAGCTTGATCGCCAGTGATGGCTCTCCTCTGGTGTTTTCTCCTGTTCTATGTGCCTCATGGTCGGTTATGTCCCTGCCTCCTTTACTGGTTACAGTATATGTGTTAAAAAAAGTTTGGAGGCAGGAATTTCAGCAATAATAGCATGGCGCCAAACCTTACAAAGTCAGTCGTTAGCTACAGTAAAGCCCCAAGTGCCTGTGTGTACAAACCAGAGATAGCTCCTGCTAGCCGCTCCCCAGCAATTCCATAGCACCCGGCTGACTACTCAAAAGAAGCATAGCTCTAAGCTGAAACCCACAGGTCCCCACCAACCCCTTCAACTATATCTAACAGATTTTCCCTAATCAGCTCTTCTGGTTCCGAACTGGTTCTTCTTTTTAGTCCCAGTTGTATTTCCACTGCCCTATGCCTGCTCTTCACAATGGTCAATAATAGCGAATGGGTGGTCATTAAAACTAATGTCTAAATAATCAGCATCACACTATGCCCTTTTGATGTTGCCTGACTTCACATACGTGTGTTTTTCACAAGTCACTTTGCTCAGCACTACTGCTTGTAGCAACTTTAATTTGCGGTAATCGCCATGAACTGTTACTGCTCAGGTTAATCTTGACCCAGCCTCCGAAGTAAGCGTGACATTTTTGGATCATGGTTCTCAACGGGCAGTCGATGGGGGCCAGATAAGTACCGGTTTTCGGGCCAAGAGCCGGCCCCGGCACTAGCTCCGAACTGGCCCTGGACCTGCTTTGGTGGGAGAGGGGCAATTGAGGCACATGGTAAATGGTAAATGGACTGTACTTATATAGCGCTTTATCCAGTCTTTACGACCCCTCAAAGCGCTTTACATACTACATGTCATTCACCCATTCATACAGAGGAGTACCACTTGCTCTAGGACCTAACATTCACACACATTCACACAGCGTTGGCCATGCCATCGGGAGCAACTCAGGGTTAAGTATCTTGGCCTAGGATACATCAACATGTCACAGTCTGCTCCATCATTCACCAGTAGTTTTCCGTTCACCTGTCTCACCTGTAGCCACACCCTGTATCTCTCTCACTCTGTTTCACCCATTAGGCCATTTAGTATTTAGGCTCACTTCACTTTCACATCAGTGCCAGATCGTACTTTGCATTATGCCAGTCTTTCCCGTATTACCTCCAGATTGCTCTCCCGGTTTCGACCCTGCCTGTCCCAGACCATCCTGTCTCGTCTGTTTCCTGACCCTGCCTGAACTCGGATTATTCTGCCTTGCCTGCTCCCTGACCGGTTGGTACCTGCGACTCCCATCTTGCCTTCGATCTGCCGTGTTGTATACAACCAGTCTTTTGCTTATAATAAAGCTGGTTATCAACGATCCCTGGTTTTCCGTGTGTTGCACTTTGGTCTTCCGTTCAATTGTGACACAACATGTTGACTGCATGGGCTGGGATCGAAACCACAACCTTCTGGTTGAAAGACGACCGCACTCCCTCGCAGCCACAGTCACCCTGAATCTGAAACTTCTTGCTAAGAATAAACATAACAGTAGGATTGTTCTTCTATCTGTCTGCAAGTCATTTTGAAGCCATATCTTCCTTTTGAAATAACTTTAAGAATAACAACATTTGGGAAAATCTATTCTACAAAACTATTTGTCATACTACTTTAGTGCTGGATTGGTCCCTCCGTCTATTGTTATCTAATCCAGTGCTTTACGACCAGGGAATTTATATGACTATGAGGCTGACAATCGAGCAGCTTACCGAAGTAAGGCAGAGGCAGATCGTCAAGCAAAAACACCCAGTGTGAGAATTAATTTAGCAAAGTGTACAACTACATACAAATAAATGTAAAGGTCCCATGTCATGGCCATTTTCTACTTATTATAATTCCATTGCTGAGGTCTACTAGAATATATTTACATTGTTCAATGTTCCAAAATCACATTGGTTTTATCACACAGCATCTCTGTATAGTAGGGGTGTAACGGTTCACAAACATTTCGGTTGGGTACGTACCTCGGTTTTCGGTACAGCAGAAGCAATTATCACAAAACATAAAATATTTTTTCGTTTTTTTTATTATTATTAAACTGTGAATAATGTCTTCACTCAAATAAATACAAAATATAATAAAATAAACATTAAGGTGCAGCATTTCGATGAACTGAAATAATCTGTATTTTAACTTTACTGTACTAGTACTCACAAAACATAAACTATTAGTTTTGGGTTTTTAATTATTATTAAACTGTGAATATTCACTAAAATAAATACAAAATATAATACAGGCTTAAATGCTAGTGGGAGTTGGGTTTGCACTTCAGTCTTTTTTCTTTTGGTACCGGTGATATTCACGTTCGGGCGATGCCTTTTCAAATGAGTGTGCAAGTTTGATGTATTGCCAGCTGCGTAATCAATTTTAGTTGAACAATGCAGACAAACAGCTTTGGTTTGGTCCACCTGTCTTTGACCGTCATCCTTGTACGTAACTGCGAAACCAAAATGTTCCCAAACCGGAGACTTCAATGATGCTGGAGGATTTTCGAGCTCAACTTTATCTGCGTTCGCCATTTCAACAGTTCCTCAAATTACTGACTACATTTGAACGCATCCCTGTGACTAGCTCTCATAGTATGCCTCTCGTCCAATGAAATGACTTGGTCGCTCTGACGCGTTGAACCCAATGTGAGCAAATTACTCTGAATGCTGCGACGCAGCACCTGAGATTACTTCCACATTTTTTTTACGTTTAACGTTATATCAATCAATCAATGTTTATTAATATAGCCCAATATCACAAATGTTACATTTGTCTCAGTGGACTTCACAGTTTGTACAGAATATCAGTATGACAATATGACACCCTCTGTCCTTAGACCTTCACATCGTACAAGGAAAAACTTCCGGAGAAAACCCACAGTTTAAAGGGAAAAATGGGAGAAACCTCAGGGAGATCAACAGAGGAGGGATCCCTCTCCCAGGACGGACAGACGTGTAATAGATGCCGGGTGTAAATTGAAAAGATAATACATTTGCAACATATATTCGTTCGGTACACTTCGGTACACACGTGTACCGAACCGAAGGAATTTCGGTACGGGTACGTATACCGTTACACCCCTACTGTATAGTATGTGTATTCACTCTGTCCTACACGCCTTGTTGGAGCTCCTGACCCCCCCTCCCTATGAGCCCACTGTGCTCTGATGTGTGTTTATGTGATACTGTCAAGTTTCCTCTGATTTTGGTGCAGCTTCCGCACTTGAAAGGGACCCGAGGCATCTACTGGACTTTGATGAACAGGATTCCACTCCAATGACACAGTTTTTCTTTATTTAGCAGTTCACTTAAGTCTCTTTGCTGACTGGGTCATTTTATTCAGGTGAAAAACCTTTGAAACACAAGAAAGATGCATTTTAGTAAAATGTGTAAATTATCAAAAATAAATAAAGCATGTAAACACAGCATGTAACCAATACATTCGTTTGGCAACTGCTGCCTTAATTTTGAATATGTCACACACTGGTTCAGCACAGAAATCTTCATTTTAACATAAAAACCTTTCTTTTAAAATCTCAGCAGATTTAATTAACTGGATTTCACTACCAATGCTTCTAAAAAAATCGAATTAATTAATTTTAACAAGAAAGATTATTTTCTAACAAAACACGTGACACACACGCAAACAATCTCACAGAACATAAACATTAGCGGCTCTGTGGAGCTCTCACGCAGCATTATTGCTCTGATCTTACCGGCTGCCTGTCCTGACTTTGTAGAAATGCCTCCCGTCTACACGCTTCATTACATTTTACATTACATTGCATTTAGCTGACGGTTTTATCCAAAGCGACTTACAATAAGTGTGTTCGACCAACAAAATACAAACTTGAAGAAAACAGAATCATATAAGTACATCAGGTTTCATACAGATGAAGCACTTACTTTCGGACAGTTTGAAACGCGAGGGCAGTGATTGGTAAGTGGTCTGCCCTCGCTCAAGGGAAAGCCTCCAGCTTGACTTGAGACCGCCCCCGTTTTAAATAAATGTAATTATAATGAAGCCAGCTGCAATGGATCATTGATCCACCAGGGGGTGCAGTGGGGTTCCACACTGGTGCTCATGTGAAATAAAGTCTGATACTGTACAGTACGCTGGATGTACAGCGGTCAGCGGAACTTAATGTACTGTAGTCGAAAAAAACGAACGGGAGGAAATGCAGCCCGGCTCTCGATTTTTAATCCTAAATTAAGCATCATCTTAAACTCAATATGAACGTCAGTAACTCAGTACAAATATGTATATTTTTAATGGAGCCTCGACGGTGTAGCGGAGGGATCTTGCTAAGCATGAAGGGTGTTCCCCATAAGGAACAAGTCGCTGCAAATTATCCCGTTTATTACATGGCCAAATTCTCAACAAAGTAACGACATGACTCCCAATATTAATTGAAATGCTTTTATGGATTTAGAAAATGTTTTTATTGATTTAAAAAATAGTTGTATGTATTGATATAAATTGACATGCATCCGCTAAGAAAAATAGTCCATTGTGACATCGCGTAAAACAGATTTCGACTTGTTACATTAATTGCTTATATCCACACGCCTCTCTCTTCTCCTCATATTCACTACCTAAACTAGTTATAAATATGTTTATTTGTACTGTCGGCCGGGTCACTCATTACTGGATAAGCTGCTGCATGAGACAGACACTGACGCAGCCCGAAGAGAGGGAGGAAAAAGAGAGGCTCCGTGTATTTTATATATTATAGGCCTATAGAGTCGTTATTCATTTGTTTTAAAGCTCAATAAATAACAAAGAAGACCTTTGACCGGCACTTTTATAATTTTGTCCGGAAGATACACATTGACTGGCGAAAAACTCTGCCCGGTTCCCTCTGCCCCTCAACGTGGAGAATAAACAGAAGTGCAACCATGACAACTATGCTTCTTCGCTGCTTTTGTGGAGGGAGTTACAGCGCCACTTACAGGCCCGGCATATGTACTACAGCGTGTGTCCCCCAAGGCCTGGCTGGAAGGCCTGGTTGGAAGGCCTGGAATGTCGGAAGAGAAAGACGTGAATCCAGGAATGTGGACAGCTGGAATGCGGAAATGGAGTCGTTCTAACCATGGATGTATAATAAGAACAGATTTATGCATATTCGACTAATCACTCCCCTTTTAAACTGTGTTTTATTTTTTTTTTTACTGACCTATTGGAATGATTTCTTAATTTAGGCTATTTTTTACAACGTGTGTTGGAAGGATTTATTAAATTACTATGAATATTTGGGCTTAAATTAATTGCCATTTTTTAAACTCAGACATGTATCCCTAACATTATCCCTGACTTTGTCATACCATTTTTACAGAGCCCCCCAATTACCCCCAATTAGGCCCCAGATACCCCCAATTATTTAATATAATTTACCCTTCACCTTAAATATCTAAAATAATGCATTAGAAGACTAAAGCCCTGTAAATAACCATTGCTCTTGCACAATCCATGCCCCTTTTTAGGACTGTCCCACATTAGGCAAATCATACTGTTGACAGTGTTTTCTGATTTATGGAGTGATAAAAAGAGATGTTTTGACTTTACTTTAAGTATTTCAATGTTTTGCTACTTTGTTATTGTACTCCTCTACAGTTCAGAGGTAAATGGTATTTAATACCTTTAGTTACTTCACAGATGTGGATGAATGATGTGAAATATAAAGTGTTAAATCAGACTTTAGTTCCACCTGGAGTAAATTCACAAGCTTCCCTGCAGTATACAAACTCATTCAAACTAGCTGTACCTTTACCAGCTTTGAGAACACTTTCTCCCCCCCTCCCCCCCTGAATTGCGTCTGAGGGAATAAACTAATTGCTCACTCTACACAGTATGCAAATCGGTGTGAAAGCAGTGAGACCATGAGTGAGACCTGTGAACAAGGGTTCGACAACATTTCTGTTGTCGAACGTGATTCGTTCAGATCCGTCACGTGGTGTGCTAAAACACTTCCTGGTTAGCTGAAAGGAGACAATCTCCTCCAAATCCGTTTGGTTCTTTCTTCGAAATAAAATAGACATAGTTTCTTGCACAACCTATTCAAAGTTCTAATACTTATGATAATCTGATGCTGATGTGCCAAAATATCAACTATTTCGTTATTTGAGAAGCCTAAACTAAAGTACTGCTTCACAAGATGCTCCACATTCCTCATTGTATTGCTGGACGCTGCTGTTGTCTCCTTCTCAAGTCACTTATGAAACTACGACTTTAATCTCGTAACTATGACTTTATTCTCGTAACATTACGACTTTATTCTCGTATTATTACGACTTTATTCTCGAAATCTCTCCGTTTTTTTTCTCCAAGTGTGACCCTAATACCCCGTCGTATGAATGAAACGGCAGCTCTCAGCTGTGTATTTACACAACTAATGGGCCATCAACCGGAGTAAATTCACAAGCTACCCTGCAGTATACAAAGTCATTCAAACTAGCTGCACCTTTACCAGCTTTGAGAACACTTTCATGATCAATCATTATAAAACATATCATATATATTATTCTAAAATGGACCAATCTGCACAATGACTACTTTTACTGTCTTTCACTATATTTTGATGATAATACTTTTACTTGAGGAACATTTTGAATGCAGGACTTTTACTGTACAGAGTATTCCTACACTCTGGTACTTCTACTTTTACTCAAGAACAAGACCTGAGTACTTCTACTTTTACTCAAGTACAAGATCTGACAGGCCGACAGGCAGGAAGACTCGAGCATACAGCTCACGCTTCATATATTAAAAAATAAGCTCTCAGCTGTGTATTTGCCCATCAACCCATGAACTTGCACCCAAGATGAGATGCCAAGTATCTGAACTAGCATCACAGAGCAGCACACTGAGTTTAATGGATGTTTCCTTCTGCACTTTCTCTCTCACGACAACAGGGCATGTTTGGTTTTCTCTTTGAGGGGAATAGTTTTGTTGAAGCTGTTGTTGGCCTGAGGGAAAATGTAATCATAAGAAATGACTCTGGAGAAGCTGCAGATAGAGCCATAAGAAATGAATGCACCTGATTATTTAATGTTTAATGTTGTTTTTATAGGCAATCATTTAAGCTTTGTTAGTTCCAGGTTTAACATGTGCAATAAGTTCATTTCAATAAGTTTTGCAATAAACATTGAACCAGTCCGGCCCTCGACTAGTACCCCTTTTGTAATGTTGGCCCACTGTGTATTTGAGTTTGACACCCCTGCTCTACAGTATGCAAATCAAACTGGCCATTGTGGCCACAACCAACAGTAATGGCTGGTCATTCAGCCACAGCGCTAATCCCTCTATACAAATCAAACTGTAAACTGTGGGAAAGCACCTACAGTATTGTTTTAAATAATGTTCGGAATGTGACCTGTGAGCCTTCTGAATTACCGTGGGACAGCTTTATCAACGTCTGCATGTAATCAACAACTGACTGCCAATCAAATAAAGAAAGTACAATTCAATATGTATTGTCAATGAACTTGAACTATACAGATATCGTCTCCGCTTCTCTCTGCTGCGCTCTCATCTCTTCTTCTGTGTTTCTCTCCCTGTATCGCTCACTCGTCTCTTTCGCCCCCTGTCGGCCGGCGGTTAAAATACGGCTGAGATTAAGACAGTGCGCAAGTCACAGAACGAAATGCATTGTGGGACATGTAGTTGCTAACATGTAGTTCCTAATTTAGCTTCTATATTTAGCCGTACAGCGAGCCGAGACACGACTAATTACTGGCAGGAACACACACACAAACTCTCCGAAACGCACGCGCACATGTAGCTTTAATATTTGACCGAACAGAGAGCCAAGATACGACTAACACACACCACGTTGTTTACTGACAGTTTGAAAGCAGCGTGGAGAAGTCTTCAGCGTGGAGAGCTGTGATAAACAGTGATCCGCTCAGATTAAACTGTGATACGACTTCTGTGGCTATCTACCAGCGATCATGTTTAATATTAAAGACTACACACATTGATCCCGTATCAAGATCAAATGTGACTGTTTACTCGTTTTGCAAAGATAGAAGCAGAAATGTCATTGCTATATTTGCAGGGATATTTAGAATTTAAAATGCTGTACAATATTATGAATCCTCTATTCAAAAATATTATTCAGTGTCCATCGACATGAAAATAACTAACTAACTACTTTTCTTCTAAATGAAATGCTGACATTACAAAATGCATGGTTTAATGTAATGTAAACATTTACATTATTATTATGATTATTAGTATATAAAGACTACTGTATATGTTCAAATGCTCTTCATTCAAGCAGCTTTATCCGCACTACATCATTTCTGTATTTGTGAATGAAGCGCCATCTCCTGGTTAAAACCTGAAATTGAAAATCTGGCAACGCCCTCTTGGAAAATAGTGGGAGGGCTTGACCTTCCTCCAAACTGGTAGTTGGCAGGTAGTAGGCAGGAACCCCTAAGCTGGAGTCCTAAAGTAAGTGCTTCATCTGTAGAGCTAAAACATTTCAAGTGCTACTCAACTGGCTTTAGATAAGCCAGTCCTTTATTAGTATATAAGTGCTTTGTTAATAATTCTATCGCTCGAAGTGGAGTCGAAAGAGATGAGTTTTCAGTATGCGCCGGAAGATGTGTAAGCTTTCTGCTGTCCTGATTTCAATGGGGAGCTCATTCCACCATTTTGGAGCCAGGATAGCTTCAGTCTACCAGACAACGCACACAGCAACTATTGAAATCCTTCTCCAGGATGCAGCACTGGGCTCTGTGATGAGGGTGATTACACCCAGCTTGCCAGAGGAGGCAGGACTGCCTGCGATCATTTCACACCTGTTGTCTATCCCTATTAATTGGTGATTTGTATTTAAATGAAACAAATGTGTAGCTCTAATGATTTAACTTCTGATTTAAATTAGCTTATTTTGTTATTGGTCTATCTATTATTTTTCGACTACTTGTCATCTGTTTTTTATTTTATATTTATTAAAGCCTTAGGCTCTGTTTGACTTTACACCTCCCACTCGATCCTCCTGTTTCTTTTGGAACACTGGGAGATCGCTTGCTTTTAGGCAAACAATAAACCCTAGTCACTCTTTCTGTTCTTCAGCAGGTAACAAGACGACCAGCCACCGGACGTCTCTGTGCAGAATGGTGGCAGGGATCTTTTCGCTTCCCCTCTTAGAGGTTAGATTTAGTGTCTTCTGCTGGGCTCTTGTCACAGAGACAGGATAGCTTGGGGAAATCCTGATGTTGACATCTCTTACTATTTCTTTGCTGTCCGGGTTGTACTGGATCTGGTACAACCCTGTGAGCTCCAACAAGACGTTTAGGACAGAGAGTGAATACACATACTTTACAGAGATGCTGTATGAGAAACCAATGTGAGTTTGGAAAATTGCACAGTATAAATCTATTTGAGTATACCTCAACAATGGAATTATGATCAGTAGAAATGGCCATGACATGGGACCTTTTAATCTCAAGAGTAGCTGATGTTCTGCATCAACAAAATTATCATATCTAAGGCTGGTCTTCTGTAACTTGTCTCTTACTGTGGAGTATCTAAATATAAATCATGTTGTCTTATAGTGGATCATTAACCTATAATTATCTCCAAACAATTGATTTGAAGATGCAGAAGAAAGCTTGAGCATGAACATCAGTTCCTGTCACAGGACAAAAGTTAAATCAGACACATTATCGATCTAACCCAAAGCAGCCACACTCACCTATATATCAGGATATCATCAGTAGAGCTGTTGTACTGGATCTGGTACATGCGGACTCCGGGTATGTGGTTCTGCGGTGGCCATCTGATGGTGGCAGAACTGGACGTAAGATCAGACACACTGACCCTCTGCAGGTCGGAACGCGCCTGACCCCCGCTTGCGTTGGACTTGATAGATGTGGGGATGTCTGAAGGCCCCGGGTCAGGGTCAAATTTAGGGTCAAAGTGTGGTGAGGGGTTGACCACTAACTCAACAGGAGCAGTGGCTTCCCCTGCCGCATTGGATGCTATGCATGTGAACTTTCCAGAATCCTACAAATATTTGAAGAAAAGAAAAGGCCGGAAAGTTTGCTTTTATGTGAATTCAGCCTCATGTAGTCAAATAGTGTATTACTAAAACAAACATTTCCCCCCTTGCTTTTACAGATGAAATAAAGAAGTGTCTTAGAAAAATTATCCTGGCAATTCTTTCTTCATTTTATTTGAGTTTCCTCCTAAATGCCAACACTAAGCTGCAGTTCTGGTTGTTGAACTGTAATCCTATACATATATGTATAGAGGTGTTATGTAATTATGGAGGATTTGAATCAAATCTAATTTTAATTTACGACACACACATTCACTGCACAAAGTACAATTAAGACTCTGCATCTCACCCATCCTAGCATTAGAAGGCAGGAGGCAAAATGGTTGGTCTCCAGAGAGGCTTCTCAATACTCTAATTTCCCCTCCTCGACTCCTATCTTTGAGACTTAGTCCCGCCCGCAGGAGATAAGAGCGGAGGACTCGAGGAGGGGAACCGAGGAGAGAGGAGGGGAAGCAGCAGGTGGTTAGAGAAATGAGAACTCCTCTCCTCTGAGCGGTCATTTTAAAGAGACGTCCATTAATGATGACAGGAGGCACAGCAGCACTCTGTCTGATGGACACATGTGTTCATGAAGACTTATATATTTACTTTTATTCATTGAGAGTGCGGTATAATGAGACAATAACAGGCTACAGATGCGGACATATACACACACATATATTTATAAAAATATTAGGGCTGTCATTCGATTAAAATATTTAATCGCGATTAATCGCAAATTAATCGCACATTTTTTATATGTTCTAAATGTACCTTAGAGGAATATTTTTCAAGTTTTTAATACTCTTATCAACATATGAGTGGACAACAGGGGCGGCGGGTCCTGTAGGCTAGGGAAGGCTAAGCCTTCCCAAATATTTTTGTCCATGTAAAATTTAAATATGATGTAGGCTATGTCTTAAGACTTTGACTCTTTGACATTAGCGCTGCTATGCAGCCACCGGACGGCGTGCAGTTGCACGCGCAGGCATCTTTGTGTCAAACGGGCTTCGCTGTCGGATCGTGATGTGATTGGCCAACCACTCTGTGGCCAATCACATCACGAACCGACAGCGAAGCCCGCTAATTTCAAATGCAAAATTAGCTACTGTATAGTATAGTGTACATTTGCGGTCGAAAATGGATATACGGACTTTTTTCAAGGCAAACATTAAAACTAATCCCGTTGCCACGATGAACACCTGCCAAAATAAGGTTGCAACGAAGCCGGGCAGTGCCTGGGGCAAGCCGGGAATCAAGCCGGGAGCGGCGGGATGCGCGGCGGGATGCGAACAAGCACAGACAAAAACAGCTTGAAAAAGAAATGGGCAATTCAGCTCTACTATCCTGTGCTGGATACACTTCTAGGTGAGTGTTCAACACGGTTTTCACCGCAGTCAATGGCCATTGCAGAAAGTGTGGATGCAGTGTTTAAATGTGACTTCAGAGGAGCAGAGAGCCTTCTCAGCCAATACGCAAGCCTCCTCTCCATCAACCCAAAACTTGCACTGACTGAGATGACAATGGTGACGACAAAACTCCCAAGCGTATCGGTTGAAAATATAAAAAAGGAACTTGCCACTGGACATTATCCTAACTTCAAAAAGCTGTTTTGCCTGGCTCTCTCGTTACCCGTTGGCACAGCAACATGTGAGAGATCGTTCTCAGCAATGCGGCGTATCCGAAACTGGCTCAGAACAACGATGCATCAGGAGAGGTTGACAACACTGAGCCTGCTTCACATTGAGAGCAACCTCACAGAGAAAATAAAAGCAGAGGACATTATTGACGCCTATGATGCCGCGGCGAAGCGTCGCATATTGCTCCATTAAGGTAGGACAATGTTATAAGCCGCCAAGTATTGATATTGACACTGTTTATTGTTTAAAAAAGTTAATGTTAAAAATAAATAAATACATGGACAGATACAAGGAATAAAGCAGCAACCTCTACTGATAAACAGTACAATAAAAAGCTTATACGGCACCGGGCAGGGGTAGACATTAAGGGTAAAAATCTATTCTCTATTCTATTCTAAATCTATTCTTTATTCATTATCAATGGCCCCACATTGTAACGTTGTACTTGTAACAACGACAACCGCCTCACAATACGCTATGTTGTAGCGTTAATAAACGAAACAATTTAATTGAGTAGTTTAGCCTTCCCAAACCTGACCCTCACGCGCCGCCTATGGTGGACAAATGTGCTTTATGCAAATGTTTATTTTCATTTGAACAATGACAAATATTCTCATGAATATTAAACACAACAACCTCTGAACATTACAAATATTCGCCTCAATTCAACCTGGAACCTCTCTCATACAATAATACAATACAAAGTGTGTGTGTGTGTGTGTGTGTGTGTGTGTGTGTGTGTGTGCGCACGTGTGCGTGTGTGTGTGTGTGTGTGTGTGTGTGTGTGTGTGTGTGTGTGTGTGAGATGGATCGTTGGAGCTATGTGCAACTCAAGGCTCGAACGGGAGCTGTCTGGACGCTGCAATCATGTTGCGCATACTATCCGTGCTGAGTGTGCTGACTTCCGTTCCCGGAAATGCATCCGCGGAGGAGCCGTGGAGGACCCATCAGTGTATCCTCGGTTATAGCTCCTCCAGAGAGCCTCCTCGATGCTCGGTCCTTGATGTGCATTTAGAGAAATGAGATGTCCTTCAACATGGCGCGCTGAAATCCATTTCCGGGTCTCTACCGGAGGACCGAGGAGTCGAGGAGGGGAAATTAGAGTATTGAGAAGCCCCTCAGGTAACAGTCTACCTGTACTTGAACCGGCGACCCTCTTGAACCAAGCCAAATCCTTACATACAGAGCTACTCCCCTCCCAAATGGTAAATAAATTCCATGTCTCCTATTTCAAGCTATTATGTATCTTAGTTCCTAATTTCATTAAGCATTAATAACTGTCAAAAACAATAACAAAGTCAATAATTCCTTATTGATTTGGAAACATGCGTATACTCACAAAACAATGTTATTTGTTTTCAAATGTTCTTCATAAAATGAATATAATACATTACATATATTACACACTAAATGATTATGAGCTGCAACATCTTTTGGTATCTTTCAATTAAACAGCAATGCATAGAAAATAGGCCAACAGTTTAGAATAAATCAGCATACCACACAAATATACTAATTCCATGAGAATTATAGCATGCATCTACCTTCACTGAGGCTTTGAGGATGTCCAGCGAGCCATTCTCATAGCAGATGGTTCTGGACGTGTTGCCTATAAGCTTTCCATCAGGACTGACCCAGTGTGTTGAAGGCTCAGGATCGCCGATGGACTTACAGCGTAGGCTGATCTCCTGACCCTCCATCACAAACATCTTGGAGGTGTGACGAGTAATCATTGGTGGTTCACAAACAAACTCCTCCTGTTAAGGGACATATGAAAAGACACCGTTAATTAATTGCTACACAAGATTCCAGCCTGTGGAACGCATTAAGATAAGATAAAACTTAATAGATCCCCGTAGGGAAAGTCAGGTGTTTTAGAAGCAACAGGAACTAGATATAAACACAGCACCAGTTACGGGGGTTGTTGTTAGCATCTGGTGCTAGCTCAGAGCTAACGGAGATGAGAAGCTGTTTCAACAATAAGGAGAGGGAGAGTCCTCTCCTGTCAGACTGAGAGGCTGAGATAACGTCAGTGTAGGTGAGGTAAAGGACTCGCTGAGTGATTAGATTGTAAACTTTAGTCTAAGTTATCTCAGTCGGTCTCAAACGATTTGGTCATCTATGTAAACAAATATTTGCATCTATTTAATATAGTTGTAAAAAATAAGTTAAGAAAAGTCAGTACAAATTTCAAAACACAGTTTAAAAGGTGAGTGATTAGTAAAATATGCATAAATAACAAGAAAGAATGCAGACTAGGTAAGAGAGAGGGGAGTTTATCAAATATTTGTTATTGGTTGTGAGCATATTCTAATGTTTTTTTGATTAGTTCTGTTTCATATGAGTGTTGAGAGTTGTACCCCAATGTTGCCCTCAAAGTGCACCAGATGCATTTAACTTCAATTTAAAGGAAAACATCTTCTTAGTTACCATTAAAAAAAGGTAGGGCGCTACTGTGGTAATTTAAGCAGGAAAAGAGAGTGGCTGAAAATGAAATGTGTCCTCTAAATCAGGGGTTCTCAACCCCCGGGAGGTGTTACTGCCGGGCCGCGAAATAGCTGTGAATTTATCGTAATATTTTCAGAATTATAAATATATAAAAATATTTTATCATAAGGTTTTTTCAAAAAGTGTTTAATTTTCGCACCTATACCAGTCATATTATTTCATCCAGTAGCCTAGTTAAACTTCCACCAGAAAACAGTTGAAAATGGCTTTTATGGTGTTCAGAGGGATTCGGCGGCTTAGCAGGTCTCAGCCTCTCGTTCGCACAAGAAAGTTACCGGTGCGCCAAGTAGGAAGAGGAGCGCACAGGAGACAACCGTTTCATTGCAGACTGTTATGTTTATGTGGGGAAATGGCAGTGCATACATTATTTGAGATATATTTCAAACTCGGACTTGATTTTAAGGACATAAAATGTCAGCCTGGGGTATAGAGCTATTTGTTTAAGCACCGGATTGGCAAAACAGGAGAGTCTGTAAACCAGTCTGCCTTGATCTATGAATTCATGTCCGGGACTCTCACAGTATCTGCTGCCCGCAGCTGTTTTATAGAATGAAAACCTCCTTCACTTCATGAAATGGCTGCAGCATCAGGAGGCAGCGGGACGTGTACTCAGCCTCTGAGAAATGCAGCACTAGCGCGTAAAGAGCTGTGCCTTTTTACGCACCGCCTTCACTATGTTTACCTTCATCAACAGCTTAAGAGTGACTGCAGGCTGCTACGTGTTAACCAATTATTCCCCCTATTACTCGTTTTATGAAGGAGATGTCTGGTCACCAAGGCGCACGATGTGTGCTTGTATGTGCTCAGCTCAGTGTGTGTGTTCGGTGTGTTTGTATCTGTCCGACACCGGCATTTGTTTACAAATTACCATGAACAGTAATTTACACACATCTGGCTAACTCCATAGGTATATATGTGGGTGTTCCCAAAATAAATTTGTTCAACCTGTTAAGCACTGAGCCTGTTTTTCAGGTTTCAGGCTCGAAAATGACATTCCCAGAACAAATGACCATATATTCCCTTCTAAAAGGGTTAAATTAATAATCTTTTTTCTCAAAGTAATCATAAACCTGTGAGTTGGATGTAGAAAAGTCAGAATGAATATAGATGTTTTTTATTTTAAAGAAAATTCAGATTGAACATAGTAAAAAACTGTAAATTATAGTGTCCGTCCAAAAATTATTTTTTACTTATAGTGAAAACTACCCTTGGATGATGGTAAGGTAGACTTTAGGAATCCAAATTACAACATATAATAAGTACCCTGTATCAAGATTGATGCAAAATCAGTGACATTTGACCCTTTTAGAGATAATTAGCAAAAGAAAACTCCACCTCTGAGGTGATTTGGGTGGAAATGGGGTTTTTACCGTTTCTCTGGAACCCATTGGTTGATTTTGGTGATTGACATCTCTTTTTGACAGTTAGAGCCAATAGAATCGAAGGGGAATTTCCACATACACACCAAAGTTACCATTGAGAAATGAGAGCTATGCGCACGCAGTTTTGCATGAGAGCGAACCTATCTCTCGCTCTGACATCTGGAAACGGAAAAGCAGGTTTATTGCTTATGGATTATCAGAAATCATTTCAAAGGGACACAGACACATTGGACTAACCTATGGATTAACTTTCAGCAGTTTTTATCGTTTTAATGCCATTGAAGACCACTTTTGACCAGACTACGACCAAGGTAAGCCATTTGGCCGTTTTTAGCTACCTAGCGCCACATGTTTTGATGTCTGTTCTTGTTAATATCTTTGCGAGTTCTTATCATAGAGTGATGATATATGTACCTATCGATTCTGTGTCACCTCAAGATGCTAGTCGATATGTTGGATGTGTAATAAGGGTGTTATGAGTGAGTTTCGGTGCAGTAATGCGTTTTTCCGCTCGGGGCTAATTCAGAGGATAATCGTTAGCATTGTGTTTTTTTTTGGAAAAAATTTAAATGATCAGTTAGCTGAGTTTCTTCCCGTTACATGGATATAAAACATTCATAGTTTATTACATATTAAGATGCCCTCAGATACTGTTTCCTGCAGATGACGCGTTTTTCCCCCCGGTATCGGGGGGGGCGGTGTAGATCAGGTTAATCTTAATCTCGATGTGTCGGAGTGCACCGGAACAAACGACACTATCATAATATCTTCTGAAAACAAATGCCAGTGTCACACACACACACACACACACACACACACACACACACACACACACAC
>CALSBZ010042054.1:180561-198104 GCA_943591055.1 Gobionotothen gibberifrons | reverse complement strand
CCCCCACAGAAGAGAGAGTATAAAGGCGGCCGGTGAGCACAGCTGGGTTCTCTTTTTCTTCACCCACTTTGGAGGACAACAGCTGTGTCCTCCCCTCCGCTGAACGATCCTGCTTGTGACATTACCGTGCCTTATATTTATATTAAAGTACCACATTTGAAAGTTATAGTCGAGACTCATTGTTCTCCTTATTTTAAAACGTTCTCTCCTGGACGCGAGAAAAACGAACATTTCAACAACGCCCACCCGCAAGGTGGGCCCCACCCTCAGGCTCCCTTCCGGTATAAATAGGAAGGAGGCCCGACAATCTGCTCCCTCTTTTCTTCAGCCAGCTTACTGAAGCACAGAGACACTAAACAAAGTCAATTATGAGCAACAACTGAGTACGAGATTGTGAAAGGTGGACGATTGGCCCGTCCAGGCTTTCGAGCACGTGGACGGCAGCAAAAGCAGCGGGCGACATCCACTAGCACGTTAGCTGGCTCCAGCCTGCTGGGTGGTCACAGCAGCTCCAACGCCCGCAGCAGCCGCAGCGGCGTCAGGCTCGCCCTTTGGCGGCTGCAGGGACTCCGTCCCACGTCTCCGCTCCCCTGCCACCCCAGAGACAGCATCTCCCGGCGGCGAGTCAAAGGGGAGTGAGGCTCCCCCGCTCCTGGTCTGCTCCACGAGAGCCTCCGAGGAAGCAGAGCCGGTTCTGACGTTCTGGGGGTTGTGAGTAAAATAAAGTGTGTTCATTTTCCAACTTTTTGTACTGAGTCATCAGTAACAAGTGTTCTCACATATCCCCCCTGTGTAAGCCAGCTGCCTATGCCTTATCGGTTACTAGCCAGCAGGGTTCGCTGCAGGAGCCTGCCGGTTTTAACCTATCGGTTAATAAACTGCAGAGCTCGCGGCATTCCTCTGTCCGAGATACGCCTCCTACACACGGTCATAATAAACCCATGAGCGCCGTTATAACGCCTCATGTGGGCAGCACTGCACACACCTCCATCCATCCCCTGAGCGTGTACGCGCCTCATGAAATTCGCATATGGTTTTAAGACAATCCAAAATGGCGTCGGCAGGTGAGGCAGGTGTAGTCACGGCTCTCTTAATATATGTATTACTCTCGAATTTCTTAAGACCCGTTGACATCAACCCGCTACAAAACATATATGCAAACAATGCTGATCTGCTGCACCAGCAAACTAACCAAAATCATGGAAACTTTGGACATGGGAAGCACACTCTTGCAGTGTCTCTCATTTTCCCGTCTCTGTACAAACGACTGAAAAAAAATACAAAGCCACCAACTCGACTTCAACAAAGCAACACACTGTTCATCACAATCTGTCTGCTGCTATCTGGAGATATTCATCCATGTCCTGGTCCAAACCACGCTGAAGCCGACATCACCGCGGTCAGCACACTCACTACAACTTTCACACGGAGTGATGTTTGGCTTACCCCGGGTGTCGGGAGAGCAGCGGAGGTCGAGGCGGCTGGCTGTGGGCTGAGCGGTGCGGCGCTGTTCGGGGTTGACACCCCGGGTTTCCGGAGAGCAGCGGAGGTCGAGGCGGCTGGCTGTGGGCTGAGCGGAGCGGCGCTGTTCGGGGTTGACCGACAGCGATGGACCACCGTGAGGGGCGAGGGGGACGCTGCTGTAGGTGATGCTGAAGCCGACATCACCGCGGTCGGCACACTCACTACAACTTTCCCACGGAGTGATGTTTGGCTTACCCCGGGTGTTGGGAGAGCAGCGGAGGTCGAGGCGGCTGGCTGTGGGCTGAGCGGAGCGGCGCTGTTCGGGGTTGACACCCCGGGTGTCGGGAGAGCAGCGGAGGGCGAAGCGGCTGGCTGTGGGCTGAGCGGAGCGGCGCTGTTCGGGGTTGACCGACAGCGATGGACCACCGTGAGGGGCGAGGGGGACGCTGCTGTACCACCGCATGACACTCAAAACAACACTTTCTCTGGCTGTAATAATCCACGTGCATTTGGAAACATTAACATTCCAAATGTAAACAGGAAGCAGGTAAACCCGGCAATCAGAAAGAACCGGAACCGGAATTTCTTTCAGACCGTCAATAACTCAAGAACAGTCTGGGATCCCAAAGCTAAGCCATCAGGCCTTTTAGGGGGACATCTGAACATAAGAAGCATCAAATCTAAAAGTGAGCAAGTCCATCATCTTTTAATGGACTCCAATTTAGACTTGTTGTGTTTATCCGAGACCTGGCTTCATGAGTCCGCCCCCACAGCAGCCTTTCAAGTACCGGGTTTTAACATTTACCGGAGAGATAGACAAGGCTCAAAAGGTGGCGGGGTTATGATTTATGTCAAGGGACAGTATTCCCTGCAATGAAATACAGTGGTCAAATTGTAAAGGATTGGAAACTATCGGTGTTAATATAACTCTCTCACCACAAATGTCATTTGCTCTTATTGTAATTTATAGGCCTCCATCTTCAAATAATCTTTTTTATGAACATTTTAAGAGGTTATTAAGAGAATGTAATTTCAACAAAGAAGTTATTATAATGGGTGATTTTAACATTAACTGGGAGGATAAATCGGCCAGAAATAATTTAAAACAGATAACTGATCATTTTGACCTTGTGCAACTGATCAGTGGACCTACAAGAATAACAAATTCAACCAGCACTCAAATTGACTTAATATTTAGTAACAGACCAGAGAGAATTTTAAAATCCTTTAACATGTTAACTGGTCTTTCTGACTACAATATGAGGAAACTAACCAAAAAGCGTTTTAGCCCTTCCGTCAGGAAATATGAATCTTGTGGAATCCCCAAAAACAAATATGAGACCTTTACAAATGCTGTTGAACAGATTAAATGGGAAGATATTTTGCCTGGAATAGACCATGAAGAAGACAGTAAAATGTTCTCAAAAACGTTAGAGAGGACTATTAACAACTTCAAATGCAAAATCAAGCATAGAAATAACAAACACACTGTCCCTTGGATAAATGAGGATATTTTCAGACTAATGAAAGAACGTGATCTAGTCTTAAAAACTGCGATCAAAACTAAATTAGGCCATGACAGAAGTCATTTTACTATGCTTAGGAATAAAGTTTTAAAGAAATTAAGGAAAGCTAAGGCAGATTTCTTTTTAACTATAATAGACAAGGCAGGAGGTAATTCGAAACTGATCTGGGACCAGTTAAAAACATTAACTGCTATTCAACATAGGGAAAGAAAACAGTTAGAACTTAAAGTAAATGGTAGGCTTATAAACACTCCAGGAGATGTAGCTGAAGTTTTAAATCACTATTTTATTGATTCTGTTGCTAACATTGCACAGTGTTTTTCTCCTGACTGCACAAGTAATTGTCAAATTGATACAATGGAGCCGGCTTTCAGCTTAAGAAACACAACTGAAGCAGAAGTTAAAAGAGTAATTAAATCCCTTAAACCATCTAAAGCAAAGGATATATTTGGTATGGATGCAGTTATGCTCAAAGACCTCAGAACAACTCTTTCTCATCCTATTGCCAATATCATCAACCTCTCTTTCTGTCAAGGAATGTTTCCAAATGTCTGGAAGCCGGCTGGAGTTATCCCAATCTTTAAAGGTGGAGACCCAATGTCTACCAATAACTACAGGCCAATTAGTATCCTTTCTACAGTATCAAAAGTTGTTGAAAAACTTGTAGCTGAACAAATTATGAACCATCTGAATAACAGTGCTTTTTCTCTGCATCCAATGCAATTTGGCTTTAGGGCCAAATACTCCACAGAAACAGCCAACTGTTTTTTTACCGAACAAATCAAATCCAAAATGGATAAAGGTGGTGTTGTGGGAGCAGTGTTTCTCGACTTAAAGAAGGCCTTTGACACTGTTAATCACAGCAAACTCATATCTAAGCTATCCAGCATTAACTTCTCCACACAAACACTTAAATGGATAGAATCATATTTGTTCAACCGTTCTCAGTATGTCAGAGTACAGAATAATCAAT
Organism: Gobionotothen gibberifrons; assembly: GCA_943591055.1. Classification (NCBI taxonomy): domain Eukaryota; kingdom Metazoa; phylum Chordata; class Actinopteri; order Perciformes; family Nototheniidae; genus Gobionotothen; species Gobionotothen gibberifrons. The sequence goes on along the minus strand of CALSBZ010042054.1, from coordinate 194,141 downwards.
CATCTAACCTCCAGCTGTCCACAGGTGTCCCACAAGGGTCAATTCTGGGTCCTTTTGTTATTCTCATTGTATATAAACGACTTACCATCGATATGTCCTGACACAAACATCCAAATGTATGCTGATGATACTGTCATTTATGTTCACGGAGGCAGTCTGACACAAGTGGCTAATGAACTGACGAACAAGATGGTTCATGTAACAGCTTGGTTGGAGCAATGCTGTCTGCAACTAAATGTCAGTAAAACTGTATGTATGTTCTTCACCAAAACCAAGTCCTCCTACGTTGAGCCAGATGTGTTTGTGTCCTGGGAGAGGCTACAGGTGGTCTCACAGTACAAATACCTGGGGGTCTTAATTGATTCAAGACTCAATTTTAAGGCTCAGGTGAAAAAGGTTTGCAACAGGGTCAAATTCAGTCTGTCAAATTTGAGGTTTACCAGGAACTGCATGTCAACAGAGGCGGCTCTGATGTACATGCACTCTATGGTTCTATCTCATATCACATACTGCTTAACAACCTGGTCCCATGCCTGTACAACCACTCTTAAACCCCTGGAATCATTATGCAAACAAAAACTTAAAATAGTAGATAAGAAATCAGTTTATTCTCATCATTACCCAATACTCACAAAATATAACTTGTTGAGCTGGGAAAATGTAATGAGATATGCAAATGCTTGTCTCATGTACAAAATAATACACGGCCTTACCTCACCTCCGCTAAGACATTTTATCACCATACGCACACCTGTAACTAGGTCAACAAGAGCTGCAACCAGAGGAGACTGCGTTGTTCCATTAAGGAAGAGTTCATTCAGCCAATCTTCTTTTTCTTTTAAAGCTGCACAACAGTGGAACTCAATCCCAGTAACGATTAGAGAACTAAACACCTGCACTTTATTTAAATCTAACTTAAAAACATGGTTAGTGGAAAGTCAGCTCTGTCAACACTGACACAATCTGTACTTTAAAACGCTCTGTTTGCACACATTTGCCTTGATCTGCTGCTATCTGTCTGCTTTGTGAATATGTTTTTTAGTTATGTTTTTATATATGCTTTTATCATAATTTAAGCATCTCTGTTGAAAGTTGTTTTATTGATTGTATTTACCTGTTATTTGAAGTTAATTTTAGTTTTTAGGATGACTTTTAACATCTGTCCAGGGACTACGGATGAAAAATAGCTTGTTGGCTAACTCTGGCGCATTTACAGCAATGTCAATCAATGTGCACTGTCCCTGTCAAATACATTTAAAAAAATTAATCGGAGTGAAAACGCAGCTTGTGCAGCCCTTTTGGTTCAGGCCCACCTTGGGTTGCCTCACGGGCAGCGGCGGCGAGGGCTTTGGCATGGCTCGTCACCATGGCGACCACAGCGCATCACGAGCATGCTCAGAGTGGCAATGCGTGTGTCTGATGGACAGATGGCACGCCCTGTGTAAACCAGCTGCCTATAACCTGTCGGTTGATAGCCAGCAGGACTCGTGGCTAAAGCCTGGTTTTAACCTGTCGGTTAATACATTTCAGAGCGCGCTAATTAAGCCAGCTGCCACTAATCTGTTGATTAGTAGACAGCAGGGCTCGCTGCAGAAGCCTGGTTTTAACCTGTTGGTTAATAAACTACAGAGCTCGCGGCATTCCTCTGTCCGAGATACGCCTCGTACACACGGCCATAATAAACCCATGAGCGCCGTTATAACGCCTCATGGGGGCAGAACTGCACACACCTCCATCCATCCCCTGAGCGTGTACGCACCTCATGATGAGAGTCGGAGTGAGAAGCAGCGTGTGGAGGCCCCTGCGCAGCCCTTTCGGTCCAAGCACACCTTGGGTTGCCTCACGGGCAGGGGCTCTGGCGTCGCTCGTCACCATGACGACCAAAAACACATCTCGAGCACGTGCGCCCGCTCTCAGAGTTTTTCTCAGAGTGGCAGCGCGTGTGTCTGATGGACAGATGGATGAGCAGGCTGATCAGCAGAGGATACACCCTGCAGTTCGCCTCTCTCCCCCCCCACACAGTTCAATGGGATACAGGAAACACTCCTGTCCTCCCAGAAGCTATGTCTTGCGCTCCAATCAGAGCTGCAGGAACACCTGTTGAAAGAGGCTATTTCCAGGGGAAGAAAATCAGGTGCTGGAATGTGTTCACCAGGACGACTGGGTCACTTCCACCTGAAGGATGCATACTTCCACGTACCCATCATCCCGAAACACAGGAAATAGCGTTCGGATATTTCCTGGCTCCTCGCATTTTTGTGTATAGAAGGCTGGAGCCACTACACAGAGGAGGGATGAGAGTGTGTTTTCCTCTGGACGACGTGCTATTTGCTGGCTCGCTCCAGGGAGGAAGTCGCTTTACAGATGTTACATTTCGTATCGCATCTGTCAAAGCCTGGGTTTCATAATGAATTGGAAGAAAAGCTGTCCTCTTCCCTCTCAGACAATCGTTATCTGATAGTGGAATTAAACTCAGCCAGCAGAGCGTGGCTCTCGCGGTAGTGAGTGGAGAAACTGACAGCTCTCCTCTGGCGTGTCACAAACCCGCACAGCCCTCTCCGTGACGCAGCTGCTCGGCGTTGGCGTCAGCTGGTCACGTGGGGATCCCCATGGGTCTCCCCCACAGATGGAGTGTCCAGAGGTGGTTCATTCGCTGCAGAAGCCTGCTGTTTTAACCTATTGGTTTATAAACCGCAGAGCTCGCTGCATTCCTCTGTCCCAGATATGCCTCCTACACACAGTCATAATAAATCCACGAGCACCGTTATAACGCCTCGTGTGGACAGCACTGCACACACCACTACTCATCCCCTGGGCGTACGCGCCTCATGATGAGAGCCAGAGTGAAATGCAGCGTGTGGAGATTCCCTCGCAGCCTTTTCGCCTCAAGAAGCGCGAGCAGCGAGGGCGTCGCTCGTCACCATGACGACCATTACAGCATATCTCAGAGAAGCCTCTCCCCCCGCAGTTCCATGGGATACAAGAAACACTCCTGTCATCCCAGGAACAGTGTCTTGCGCTCCATTCAACGCTGCAGGAACTCCTGTTGAAAAAGGCATTTTTTCCAAAAAAAACGAGTGAGACCCGTCCTTGATCTGTCAGTTTTCCACATTCTGACGATCAAACAGATGCTGGAATGTGTTCACCAGGATGTGTTTTATCTGGACGACCTGCTATTGCTGGCTCGCTCCAGGGAGGAAGTCGCTTTACAGACGTTACATCTCGTATCGCATCAGTCAAAGCCTGGTTTTTCATAATGAATTTGAAGAAGAGCTGTCCTCTTCCCTCTCAGATATCCTTTTATCTGGGAGTGGAATTAAACTCAGCCAGCAGAGCGCGGCTCTCGCGGCAGCGAGTGGAGAAACTGACAGCTCCCTCTCCGGCGTGTCACATTCCGCAGGCCCTCTCCGTGATACAGCTGCTCAGCATGATGTCAGCTGGTCACATGGGGATCCCCCTGGGACTCCCCCACAGGAGGAGTCTCCAGAGGTGGTTCATTCGCCCGCGCATCGACCCTGTGCACCAGAAGTAAATGTGCTGGAGCTGTTCTCCGGGTTGGGAACTATTCCAGCACTTCGCCCTGTTGCTGTACAATCAGACATGTGTTGATTTGCACAGACAACAGGCCACGGCAGCCTACCTCAATCGCCAGGGAAGAGTACGATCTGTGCAGCTTCTGAACGCAGCCAGACGGCTGCTATTCTGGGCACGCACACACGTTGCTCTCCATCAGAGCAATGTATATTCCCGGCGAATTGAACAGAGAGGCTCGCAGAACGCAGCAGCCGTTTTATGCGAGGACTACAGAGACTCAGACCTGTGTCACGCACACTGGCGGGTCAGTGGGATTTGGCTTTGGTGTTACGCACACTAAAGCAAAGCCCCATTTGAACCTTTGGATCAGGTTCCCCTTAAACTGTTATCAGCCAAAGTAGGCTATTACTTTTGGCTAATAGCAGCGAGAAGGGTGAGTGATTTGTCTGCTCTCTGTGGCTCCGTCATGTCTCCTCTGTCCTGTGCGCGCGCTGTCCTGCTATGTGGCGCGCACGGCTGCTTTGCGCCGTTCTCAGCTCCTGGTTGTGCACTATAGAGAGCGCTCGTTAGGGCAGCCTCTCTCTGCACAACGGCTGTCACACTGCCTGTGTGAAGCTGTGTCACAGGCATATGTCTCCTCTGGGGTGGATACCCCGGAGAACATCAGTGCGCACTCCACCAGAGGAACTTTCCTCTTCCACGGCTTTGCACCGAGGAATGTCAGTGGAAGACATTTGCACTGCTGCATCTTGGTCTTCCCCCTGTGCATTTATTCAATTTTATTTGAGGGATGTCTCTCATTCCTCTCTGACGCACCATGTACTGAGTGTCCTGTCAGAGTGAGTGACGTCAGGGACCCAGCTGTGCGCCTCTCTCCTGCCTTTCGGCACACGGAGAGCGGCCCTTTTCCCCTCTTATGAGAGGGATGTTTCCTTTTTTTCCTCTGACACATTTTTGGTACGGAGTGTCTTGTCAGAGTGAGTGATATTAGGAATCCAGCTGTGCGCTCTCCTGCCTGTCTGCACGCAGGGAGCTGCTGTTCCCCCTCTTTTGTCGCTGGACAAAGTGTGACCTTCGTCTCTACTTCTCACAGCGGCGGGTATGTATTGTTCCCAGAATTCGTCCCCCTTGGAGAATATTCATGTTCTGCTATATTCCAGGGACGGTGATGCGCCATTACGCATGGCGCAATAGGCATGGGCTATTATCTGAGCAGGTGTGTCTGTGCTTCTAGTACCGGGCGGACCCAGTGGGGCGCAGACTACATCTTGCTTCGCCCTTAACCCAATAGCGATAGCCTTAGAGGGCGAAGCCATATACGAAATAGAACTGAGGTTACCTACTGTAACCCCAGCTTCTATGAGTATAGGCGTAGCCCTCTAAGTGCTGGGCCCCACTGGGTCCACGAATAGCTGAAAAAAAGTTATTTTGTATGGGAGCAGATTGTCGGGCCTCCTTCCTATTTATACCGGAAGGAAGCCCGAGGGTGGGGCCCACCTTGCGGGTGGGCGTGGACTACAAGTGTTTCAGCGCAGGGGGATTACCCAATAGCGATAGCCTTAGAGGGCTACGCCTATACTCATAGAAGCTGGGGTTACAGTTGGTAACCTCAGTCCCTCTCCCTGTGTTTTTCCTCCCTGTCGTTAGTTTCCCTGGTGTGTCTAATTGTCTGATTGTGTTCACCTGTGGCCCTTGTGTTTCTCCTCCCCTGCCCGGCTGTTTCTCGTCATGTGATTACCCCTCCCTGTATTTAGTCTTGTCTCTTCCTGTGTTCGGTGTTGGTTCATTGTTTTTCTTTACCTTTCCTGTCACCCTCCATGTTTGACTGTCGGGTTTGTTTGGATGCTCATGCTACGGATTTATGGATGTTAGGTTCTTTCATGCTACGGATTTCTCGATGTTAAGTTCTTTCTTGTTTGCTTATCGTCTACAGCTTTTTTGGTAAATAAAGCTCGCCTTTTGTTATTTTACCTTTTTTGTCTTTTTAAAACTTTATTTGAGTCCTACAATTCCCGGACTCTGACACAGGGATTAGCTCACCTTTAACTTACAATAACATTTCTCTGCTTTGGACTGATGAGTATATGATTCTTGCATGTTAAATGACTAACACAAACCTTACATTTATGCATGTGTCAGGAAGGCTCCCAAATAATTATGAGGGGCCTATCCTATTTTTATAATTGAATGCTAATTTACACACCAGACACTCGTTGTCATAAAGAGAGGAGGAGAACGAGTCAGAAAGACTGACGGACATGTTCTTCCAGCTCTCGTACAAAGATGAACTTTGAATTGAATGACCAAATGTTTACAGATGTACAATTAATGATTGTTTTTTGATATTTCCAATGACCAGACATGTGTTAAATAGTGGTGATAAATATATTTTGTCAGATCAGATTACACTTTCACAATAAACAAAATAAATAAATATTCTCAGATGATAAAGTATTGAATAATAAGGTATTTCTACTATTATCACTGATAATGTTAATATCCTTAATTGTCCAGCAATCAGGCTTAACACTAATCTTTAATGTATTATCCATGCACAGACAGACCTAACATGATGTTTCAAGTACTGGATTAATTTCAATGTTGGCCCAAAACAAATATGTATAATAAGTCGTATAAAAATCATGTAGCATATTTGATCCTCTAATTAGAGAAGTATACTTTAAAGAAATTGATATTCTATATTCAACATTAGATAAACACAGAAGAACCATAAGTAGATTTTCAGGTAAGTATGGCTAATAAGAATCATTCATTTAGTTCGTTTGGTACAGATCAGTTGTAGCATTTACAAATGTATGAATTAAAGTTTTAGGAATGTTTAATCCTTCCTTTCCAGGTTTTTACAAAAGTCTTTGAATATTTGCCTAACCTTTCCTTTTCAGATTGTTTAAACATTTTGAGAGTTGTTTAACATTTCCCTTCAGATTTTGAAATGACATAATGATTGATAGTTCAAGTAATGTAATTCTGTTATCATGCCATAGTCTTTTGATTTAATATTTAATGAAGCTAACGTAAACATAATCCTAAATTGAAGACACTGCAATTTTGCTTAAACAATAGCTGGATCTCTCATGATCCTGATTTATTGACGCCTTGACTAAATGTTTGCCTTGAAGTAAATATTTGAGCTACAAGCTAGTCTTGATTTTGTAGGTTGCTAAATAAAATTAACTAATGAGTAAACGATAACATGTATTTGTTTTAAAATGTTTGTTATTATGTATCTGTGATTCTTTCAGGTATGTTCATTATTGTGCTTTTGAAAAAGATGCTCCAAACACTGATGAGAGATACTTTTTATGATTGTGATTGACTCTTTCAATCTGAAATGTTTTATTAATGTGATTATTTGCAACATTGTGTAGAATGCCTACACCCTTTCTGAAGAACCTTATTTATTAGGGTCTTGAACAAATTATTATTAGAGTAGGTTGTTTAGGTTATCAAAATTTATAAAAAGAGAGGAACTGTTAGGGAAATAATTTGCTTAGGTGTGTCAACTCGTGACACACCACCTGTCTTGTCAACTCTCCGGCCGAAACTCCAAATAAACCATCAGTGTTTGCCATCAAAGCTCCAGCTCTCCTCATGTCTCTCTGAGTCCTGACTCTCCATTGCTACAGAAGTTTCCCCCACATTGAGGACAGAGCGTTTGGCTTAGCTTGACATTCTCAAAACTATGGTGAAATGAAATTGCCTTTTGCTGGAGCTGACTTTCATTTCCACTTTGTGGCTCTACTCAACGTGAAGTGCCTGTCCTCAGAAGGTCTGATCACTGCACTCACCTCTAGTGGGTGATACAAATTCGGGCAGTAGTGAAATTGAAAGTAGAAACAATTATCCAACTAAATCAAAGGGTTCTATGCTTTACTGAAGGATTTCCATTTTATGTAGCCATATACTACAACCCAAAGGGAAATAATGTACATCTTAGTTTATTATATTGATCATTGACAATTGGGATGTCACGAGAACTGAAACGTTTGAGCTACATACTGTTTCAGAAACAATCCTTGATGTTGTTTGGAACCTAATATGGCATTTAATCACGGCAGCGTTTAGCTAAGTTTCTGCTGGTAGACAGCCTTCTTTTCACAGAGTTCACTGCACGCGGACGCTCCAAAGGGGCGTGGCCAGCAGTATCTCCGGTTACATTTAAAGGGCAAGACCCAGAATCAGCACTTTAGTAACAGGGCTGAAATAGATGGGTCACCCATCTACAATGGGTGATCTGTTTGGTATTTTGAGCAGAACACTTCAGAGACATGTTTTGTATAGATATGGCCCTATAACATATTGTTCAAATATAGCATAATAGGTGAGCTTTAACTTGGTATTGTGGTTTGGTTAGGGCTGTGGGCGTAAAGCCACCCCACATTTTAGTAATGTCGTCATGACCCCAGCAAATCTGGATCAGCTCCGTTGTTCCCCCGTTTTTGAGATTTGGGTAAGGAGGAAAAGAGAGAGGATTTTTATTTTCTGACACACCGGGGACACATTAATGTATAAAATACATTAAAAAGTGCATTTTGCATAATAGGTGACCTTTAAGATAGTGGAGATGGTTGTGGATTTTAGGAAGAACGCATCGCCACCCACACCCTCACTCTGTGTGACTCCCCAGTCACTGCTGTGGAGTCGTTCCGCTTCCTAGGCACCATCATCAGCCAGGACCTTGCGTGGGAGCAGAACATCTGCTCCCTCATCAAAAAACCCCAACAGAGGATGTTCTTCCTGCCGAAGATGATGATGGTGAACTTCTACAACTCCATGATGAAGTCCATCCTCACCTCCTCCATCACCATCTGGTAAACTGCAGCTACAGCCAAGGAGCAGGGCTGCAGCGTGTCATCCGCTCTGCAGAGCGGGTGATCGGCTGCAATCTGCCCTCCCTCCAGGCCTTGTTTTATTATCAAGGCCCGGGACCCCCACTGACACTTGCCTTCAGCCACTCTATAGATTGTATGCATTACATTAAAGCAAACTATGCACACAATATCTTGTTTTTATTTATTTATTTTAACACAAAGAAAACGCCAAGGGGTTCATTTTTACCCCACTGCGTCTTCAAATACATGTAACTCTGGTTGTTCTGCCCTCCAGGCAGCTTATCTTGTGTTTTGTGTTGTTTAGCACCCCCTATGTTGAAACGTGGTACTGCACCGTATACCAGTATTTAAAAGTATATCAGGCCACATGTTCAGTTATATGTGAGAGCCCAGCAGAGCCAGATGGTGTTCTCTATCCAGTGCAATCCTTTGATTTGGCTCATCGTACGCATTGCTTGTGAGTAATCTTCTAGTTTTAAAGCTTATTTGAGTTGTTTGGATGTTTTAGCATGTCATCCGGATACCTGGAAGCGCCGTAATTTGATTTAATTATGGACTCTGCAAAAGACACAGACATTTTTTTTTTTGGTTGTTATTGTTACTTTTTTTATCTTAAAGGTATGTAAGTTTGAGAAACCAGCTCGAGATCGCTAGAATTTGAAAATACACGACCGGAGAAAATCTGCCACTTCCTTATAGAGCCCCTCCTCCAACACACACGAACGCGCACATGACCAATGAGGGCACAAGATAAGTTTGTGCACAGATGGAAGGCTGACAGGCAGATAGGCCATCCAGTTATTTTAGCAGGGCCGGCTAAAATGATTGGTCGTACTTTTTACAGTATTACGGCTTCCACTGATGACATTTTTTTATGGATTCTTTGTCAAAGCACTTAAGATATTCATTGCTATCGGGATGTAAAGAGCATTCCATGGAATATAACAAAAAGTGTATCTCGAGCCGGTTTCTCAAACATACATACTACCTTTTAACTGTGTTTATTTATGCACCATGTACAACAAAGCAAATTCTTCGTATGTGTTAACATACCTGGAAATAAACCAACCCGGTAACACGGCAAGACGTGAACATGTGACGATTTACCATGCTGGGAGACGTGAAGATGTCACGATTTCGTCCCTTCAAACGTGACAGTTACACAGTATTGTTAACATGGCCCAACCAGTGGAGAAATACCCGGAAATGCCAAGCAAATGCTACCCCGACGGTCGGTTGTTATTGTCAATATTAATATAATAATGATTTATTTTTTAATAGTCCCACTCGATTTCGCCGATTTTCTTGTTACCCCAGCTGGTCGACACCTCTTTTAGCAGAAACAATGGCTACATTAATGTATTAAATCGATGTTAATCCATGTGTGTGTTTGTGGAATTAACGGACGTGACGTTGTGCGATTGCGTTGCCAGGCAACAGCTTCGGTTCATGTTAATTTACAAACTCTTCAACTAGAACCGTAGTTATATTTAAAAACATTTTAGAAGGCCTCATGAAATACTTTAAGGTACATTTAAATTTAAATGTGAAAATACAAAAATACACCCGTCATAAACAATACTGGAAACAGACGTAGGCAAGATCCTCAGCTCGCTGATTGGATGGATGTGAAATCCGAAGAAAAAAATTCAAAATAAAATAATACTTATTCCGAGTGTGCTTGCTTTTCTCTTTGAAAGTCATCACATAACGGCATTGTAATACACGGTTCGGCTGCATTAAATATTACATATCTGCCGTAGTTCTCTATTTATAGAGCCCTGATGAGAAGACTTAGACAGGAACAACTTCCGCCAAAACTGAAAACGTGCCGTGGATCTTCAGATTCAGATTCAATTTTATTGTCATTACATAATACATGTACTAGTGACGAAATGTAAGTTTAGGCATCTGACCAGAAGTGCAAAATAGCAGTGCAGGAGTCTAAATAATGAGAATAATTATACATGGAATTATTATAAATAGAATAATTATAAATAGGCTATAAACAGCTGAATATTTTGACAGTAAAATATATAAACAGGTGGGTGGTGGGTATGGGCTTGAGTCTATCAGCGGGCAGAGTTCAGCAGGGTAACAGCCCTGGGGAAGAAGCTGACCCTGAACCTGCTGGTCTTGGACCGGAGGCTCCTGAGGCGCCTCCCCGAGGGTAGGAGGACAAACAGATAGTTTGCAGGATGAGAGGTGTCTTTGAAGATGTTGTGCGCCCTCTGCAAACACCGTATCCCCTGGATGTCCTCAATGGCAGGGAGTGGGACACCGATTATGCGTTGGGCGATTTTCGTCACCCTCTGCAATGCCTTCCTATTGAGCATTGTGCAGTTCCCATACCAGGCTGTGATACAGCTGGTCAGGATGCTTAAATATATAAGCAATTAAACAACATCTTACATTTATTTTCACACAATACGTCTCCTTGCAGTATCAACACTAATTCGGCTGACATTTATATTTGATCCAATTGGTAGATAGGCTGTATTTACACCATAACGGTGCACAGCTGATAGAAAGGGACACCTGGTGGTTAAAGCACGTTATTGAATTTTATTATTTTTATTATTAGATATTAATAGGATCCCTATAAAGTATATTCATTACTCGTTATTCTCTACTAATAGTTAATTAAGGACTGTATAACTATTTTGCACATCCCTTTCAAGATTTCAAGATTTTCTATTTACAATATCAGTTAAAATAAGTGCTTAAACATAGTTAACATTGCTATGTTTAACCTCTTAAGCCCTGAGCCTGTTTTTCAGGTTTCAGAAAATGCCACTAACACAACAAATGACTTATCTTCACTTCTAAAAGGGGTAAATTAATAATTATTTTTCTCAAAGCAAGGTTACATCTGTGAGTTGGATGTAGAAGTGTCAGAATCAATATATTTATTTTATTTTAAAGTAAATTCAGATGAAACATAGAAAAAACATGTAAATTCTAATGAAAAAAAAAAAAACCCTTTACTTATAGTGAAAACCACTCTTGCATGATGGGTTAGTAGACTAAAAGCTTTAGGAATCCAAACTATAACATATAATAAGTACCCTGTATCAAGATTGATGCAAAACAAGTTAAATTTGACCTTTTTAGAGAGATTTAGAAAAATAAAGTCCAGGCGGACTCACCTCTGGGTAATTTGGGAACCGTCAGTTCCATTTGACCTTTTTCACTGTAAAAATCATTTTATTACTTTGAATGTTCACTATAGGTATTCATTCCATCCAAATACAACTGTTGTAAAAAAAAAAAAAAAAAGAATTAAAAAAAAAAAAAAAAAACAGACAAAATGGAGGAGATCCTCGTCGTCAGAATCAACAGGTAACATATCTGCATCGCTGTCAACATTAGTCACAATTTCCATTGCCTGTAAAGTAGTAAGCATCTCTTTCCTGTGAGCCATTATTTGACAAAAGTCAAAGTACAGAAAAAGTCCTAAACGCTAATATTGTAATCTGCTCTGGTATCTGTTGCCTGCTCTGTGCTCCGTGCGCTCTGGGTCCGGCTGCAAATCCTGCTTCCTTTCAAGTAGTAAACACTGCTAGAGTCTGCTGCGTAAATATGCTGACGCTGGCTGGCATTCTTTATACTTTGCGCAGGACCATATCTCTGGAACCCATTGGTCGATTCGTGTGATTTACACCTTTTTCTTAACCATCAGATGCAATAGAATCGAGGGGCAGTTCCCAAATCCACGTAAACATTACCATAGCGGACCATAGCGGACATAATAGAAATAGCAAACGAAGCATATCTGAAAGTGCAAGCCTGGACTGCAAATACCCAGTATATTGCCATAAATATGATGATGGATTATCAGTAAACAATTCTACGTGACACAAAGACATTGGATTAACCTTGAGCAGCGTTTTTAATCCGGTGAGCACAACTTTTGATCACAAATCAAAAAAGGTAAGACGTAATTATTGTAATATTTTTGAAACCGGATGTTGTTTACTAGCTCAATGCTAATTCAAAGGCTTGGTATTACTCTTGTGTTTTTTTTAGCTAAAAATGGTTCATATTGATGTATGTAGATCGTATATGAAATGTGCAGAATATGACAGTTTAATGGTGGAGGTATACACACATATTGATAGATGTCTTGTAATGCACTGTTGAGGAACCTGCGACCCAAGTTTTTCATTCATTGCATAACTACACCGTAGTTGTGTATAATATATGTCAATAAACCTTAGAAAATCTTGAAATCTTGAAAGGGATGTGCAAAATAGTCATTATATACAGTCTTTAACACTAGAACCGCCAACGGGGTCAATTTGACCCCGAGCTGTTTTATATTGTATGTAACTTTTTTTCAATAAAATATTAAAGTCTCCCAGTCCGTGACTTTTCCTGAAAGTGTGTTATGTAGCACCCTATGTTGTTAAAAATTGTCAATATGAAGTCAGATTGAAGAAATCGCCAATTTTTTTCCCATTTATACCTATTTCCGCCAAGCGGGGTCATATTGACCCCACCCCTTTTCGCATGTAAACATGACGTGTTGCTATAGCAACGCCTTTTGTCTACTGCGGTTCCTTATAGATTGAGAGATAGATAGAGAGAGAGATAGATAGAGAGAGAGATAGATAGATAGATAGATAGATAGATAGATAGAGAGAGAGAGTGATAGAGAGATAGATAGTTATAGATAGATAGATATATTGATAGATAGTTATAGATAGAGAGAGAGAGTGATAGAGAGCCAAAGTTTCCCCGCAGCGAGGCTCCAGTGTTATGCATGCCTGCCAAAAAGGAAATGATACCGTTTCCAAACCCAACTTTGCCGTACAAATCATTGAAATGTCTGTGAGTTTTGGCTTTACGCTGTGCACACTCCCGCGAGGTGACAGTTCTCTCTCTCTCTCCGTGCTCCCCCCCCCAGAGTGTAAAGGCACGGGTAATATTGAATTTTGACGGGTATTTTACGATCCTGTCGGTCAAAATGACGGGCAGCGAAAAAATCTAGCGCAACCTCTGGTCGGCATTGATGTACAGATCCGACAAAATACCTTGTTTATCAATAAAAGAACATTTTACCTTGAAAATCAATGCATTATAATTCGGGGTCAATTTGACCCCGGTGGCGGTTATAGGTATAAAAAATCTCTGGCGGTTCTAGTGTTAATGAACTATTAGTAGAGAATAACGAGTAATGAATATACTTTA
>CALSBZ010042054.1:169460-180551 GCA_943591055.1 Gobionotothen gibberifrons | reverse complement strand
AGAGAAAAGCAAGCACACTTAGAATAAAGTATTATTACATTTTTTTTTAAATGTTTTTGGATTTCACATCGCATAAACCCCATTTCCCAGCGTGCATTGCGGCTAAACCATCCAATCAGCGAGCTGAGGATCTTACCTATGTCTGTTTCCGGTATTGCTTATGACGGGTGTATTTTGTTGTACACACATTCCTTCACATTTAAATGTACATTAAAGTATTTCGTGAGGCCTTCTAAAATGTTTTTAAATATAACTACGTTTCTAGTTGAAGAGTTTGTAAATTAACATGAACCGAAGCTGTTGCCTGGCAACGCAATCGCACAACGTCACGTCCGTTAATTCCACAAACACACACATGGATTAACATTGATTTAATACATCAATGTAGCCTTTGTTTCTGCTAAAAGAGGTGTCGACCAGCTGGGGCAACAAGAAAATCGGCGAAATCGAGTGTGACTATTACAAAATAAATCATTGTTATATTAATATTGACAATAACAACCGACCGTCGGGGTAGCATTTGCTTGGCATTTCCGGGTATTTCTCCACTGGTTGGGCCATGTTAACAATACCGTGTAACTGTCATGTTTGAAGGGATGAAATCGTGACATCTTCACGTCTCCCAGTCTTGCCGTGATACCGGGTTGCAATAAACCTGATTTTGATAGTGATTTTGCAACCGAATTTTAGCCAGTCAAATTGAGGATACTTTAATATGTGTATTGAATATTTTAAGATATGAAATTCTGAATTTGTAACCATTGAAAAAAGTTTTTAAAAGTTTCAAACACCTAAAATCAGAGGCAAAACGTTCAGATCCAGCATTTGAATGCATAATTATTTTGTGCTGAAAAATGCAATGGATGTTTTATTTCTAAATCAGATGGAACAGATTTACTTCCATTCGTGTGTAGGTGTATGTGTAGCTGTGTGTGTATTTTAATTTGTGTGTAGGTGCATATGTAGGTGTGTATGCAGGATAGCGTTTGTGTGGAGGTGTGTATGCAGGATAGTGATTGTGTGGAGGTGTGTATGCAGGATAGTGATTGCTGTAAAGCTGCCCCCACGTGATCAGCAGGAGAAGCACTCTGTTTTCCTCTGGAGAGAGCCGTGGCCCCTGACGAGGCTGAAGTCGTACCTTTGGCCTCACGCAGGATTTCCCCAGAGAGATGTGCTCAAAGTTCTAATTATTCCAGCTTTGATACCGATTACTTGTGATCTCTGAAAGCGCAACCAATACGCTTAGAGGTGTACCAGGAGATGTAACCATGAAAAGGAAACGCTCTCTACATCCTGGAGGTCACTGCGACTCATTCCGCATTGTTAAATCAATAAATTATGTATTTCGAAGGATTACAAATAACATTTATAATTTCTTGCCAAGTTTTTTCTCAAATATCTGTCAACAAATATCTGTGAGCTTGAACTCATAACAATTCAACTTGGCAACTCCATATATGATAGAATTCAAAGTGGCAACATATATAAATGTATACTTAACTCAAAACTGTGATTAAACCAAAATCATTTACTATTTACTATTGCACATCTATTTTTACATTCTAATATTATTATTATTATTATTATATTATTAGTTGTATGTATACTTGAGGGCTGGCCACCACTGTGCTTGAAAGAGATGATTTGGGACTGGAGGTAATACAACTGTAAAATCAGCCACGGTCTGTCGTCAGGAGCCTATCTCACACCTTCTTTTACTCTGGATTGACATCATTGTAAACTGGCAACTTTGTCAAAACACAGTGTGCTTCAGACAAGCTACACATAGCCCACCTACGAACACACCGCAAAGGCTTCAGTCGACGAGTGGCAATAACTGTCCTTACCAGCAGGCAGCGGTATTGTGTGTTCGTCATTCAAAAGAGGCAACAGCCAATCAGAGTGATTTATTTGGCCGACTTTCTTTGGCCGATTCAACATGTTGAATCGGCCGTGAGAGGTGTGAAAATGTGCCGTAAAGCAACGACGGTGCGGGACACACCAACCTGAGTAGGGCGCCGCAAATGTTCGACTGCCTCTGATGGCCTCTGACCAGGGGCGCGGGAAGGGGGGTGCTGAGGGCGCTGCAGCACCCCCTAGCGGCAGGGAGGGGGAGCGGAGCACCCCTGCCTGCAAATGTATTTTATTTGTATTATATATATTTATTTCATTTCATTGTGCCTGAGATTATATTTTATATTATATATTATTATTCAAATGATAATTTTAAACTATATAATACATTATTTTGCTTCAGGGAAGACAAATAAGATAGTTTTTAGTCGGCTACTTTTAACGTGACACACAACAACACAAGTAACTGACATGGCGCAAAAACGGATATCGGAATTTTGGGACAGAGACCTTCGAGCGGTCATTTCAGAAAAGCTGGTTTACCCGGTGGAAATGGGTGCATTATGTCACGGAGAAAGACACCGTTCTATGCTTCACCTGCTGCAAAGCCATAGAGAAGGGCTTAAGACAGGGGTGCCCAACCTTTTTTGAACCGAGAGCTACTTTTAAAGTTGCCAGTCTGCCGAGATCTACCAGTCCAAATAGAGAGGCGTAGCCATTAGTGACAGCCTACTACCAGGTAAATACACACTTCTACTTGTATACAACTGGCCTTTGTACGATGAATACTTCATAAAATACTGCAGATCCTTTATCTTACCTCTTTCTAATCTACACACATACAAGTATTTAACTGAAGTTACACAACAGTGTTGTTGATACAGAGTTGGAGTTTATTCATACGTCACATACTACAGTGGGTAATGTTTTCAAGAACCATTGAACAGTGCTGCCACATATGACACAGGACAAAAAGAAAAGACTCTGAACTCTTTCTTTGCCATTATATAAAAATAGTGTTGCTACAAAAGTATAAATTAGGCTTACTAATAAGACAACTCAGATCTGAAGCTACACAGGAATCTGCTGCCAACGTGCAATAAAAAAGACAATATTAATAGAATCAAACCCTTTTTGTGTATAAAAAGAAATGCCTTTAAAATAGGATGCAAGCAACACTAGTTTCTTAACCTGAATTGATAGTGATTGTGTGTGTGGGTGTGTGTGTGTGTGTGTGGGGGGGGGGGTGTGTGTGGGTGTGTGTGGGTGTCTTAAATAAACTCACTAATTAATTAAACCAGTTCAATACGCATTATTCTTATCATTCTTTATGAGCGCAGTAACGGTGAGGTATTTAATTACTTATTTATTTAGTATTGCATAACTTAATAACAGAGCTGGTCAAACTAAAGTGGAGACATGGCAGAAATCCTACAATAAAGCGGGACATTGAACTGTTCTCCGTGAGAGGGCAATCAAGAAAAGAGAGTGAGCGGCCCGTTGAGGGAGTTCACGGAGCAGAGTAAAAGACACAGAAAGACAGAAGCACAATAACAAGTATATTTAGGTGTTTTTTTTGTAAATAACCGACGGTGTCAAGAGGAAGTAAAGTCCCCTGGTTTGTCCCTCTAACGCCAGGCAGGCATTTGGTGTGATCACCATAGCCATATGAAGCCGGACTCGGAGGGCTTTCCTTTGCTTCCAGCTGTCAGATTGTAAACAAAGTCACGTCACTGGGGGCAGGTGACAGCGCTGACAAGTTGTGTTTTTATCGCAGTGAGACGCTACAATACTAATTGTGGGCTTATCGTGTTGATTCGGGCACAATAGAAAACAAAAAAAACTCTCGCTCTCTCCAGGGGGGCAGGTCAGACAAAAATGGCAACATTAGCCCGTACCTGTGCACGTCCCTGCATCGGACAGCACCTCAGCACCCCCACTCAAAATACCTTCCCGCGCCTCTGCCTCTGACTCCCCCAAAATCGGGTAGGTAGGTGTGTCAGGGCCTTTTACACTTGTTAAATGCCCTGACAACATCTGCCTCCACAGGCCTCACCTCCATCCACTTAATAGCCACTCCAACCTGGCAACTTGTGCCCTGCATTAAATTGAAACACTTTGAATCTGAAAAGCCTTATACGGCAGTGAGATTCTTCCCACTGTACTCTAAATCCAGTAAAGTTCCCTGCTTAAAATTGCTGCAACACAGAAACTCTGCCCTGCTTGAGAACCTTTCCTGCAACCTGGCAACCGCAGCAGGTGCAGCACTCTGTGGCGAGATAAGCTGAGGGACAACACTCCTTATCCTCCCCCACCCTCCCTCCTCCCTGTATCACTGCAGCTTTGTCCAGCCTGTGTAAAAGCCTTTTCACACACACACCCAACATTTTGAGTACTCATGTGCGAACACCTAGAATGTGTGTGTGTGTGTGCGTGCGTGCGTGTGCGTGCGTGTGCGTGCAATGTTCCTTGCCGAATTGTTGCAGTGAACGGTTTTGACCATTTTACCAGCAAGTTTTTACCTGTTTGCCGGAGTACCTGCTCTTGCCTCACATTTGTGAGATGTGAGATTTTAGACATGTCTAGTAGTTTACTACACTCAGTGTTGACAAGAAACAGGTGTAGACTAAATATGTGTTTTGTTTTGATGACCTATCAGGTACGCAAAGGTGCGTTGTGACCCAAGTGACGTTACGCATTTCAGATGTTTGCCACGTAAACCTGCGTAACTGCGTTATGTGCACCCCTGTCTATCACCCCTTTATTTTGCCTACTGTCATGCGAGCCACCCAACCTGGTCTCACCAGAATGCGTGACTCCACCACGACTCCTTAACACCGCATTGCGTGGTGGAGTCACGCATTCTGCTACATTTACGTGTCAGCACCACGCAAACAACGCCAATGTAAAGTGAATGAGGCTCCTTTGTCGTGGTGCACACACGCATTTCTACAACGTCTCGCAGTGAGCTTTTATTCTATAAAACGTTTTTAAAATCTACTTTATGGCTTATTTGATTTGTATTCATAATAATTTTCATAATATAATATTTTCGTCAGAATGTATTATGGTGCATTCGTTACGAATTTTTGTTCTCAAAAAACAGTGCATTGTGCAAATAGATTGTTCCCTTTAGTTAGCGTTATTTAAAAGATAATTATATTCCTATTTGATCATGTCCCCTTTATTGTATTAGAGCAATGTGTAGAGCAATGTGAACGTCCATTCCCATTGGATAACGGAGGATTTTACACCTGGAAGTAATTATTCTCCTTACTGTCGATTGATTTTACAGTGATATCTGCACTACTCATCAACACAAACACACCAGATTATCGAATTCGATTCGGAGAAACAAATATTTTTACACTACCCAGAATCCTCAGCTATCGTTTGGGACTACACCATGTGCTTAGCTTAACAAACCCCGTGATCAGTCCTCAAGCTCTGTGATTGGTTGACCTCCAACTGTATTCCATATGGAAAAAAAAAAGATAAAATCATACTTTATTCAGCAGTGCTTGCTTTACTCTTTGAAAGTCATCACATGAATGCATTGTAATAAATGGTTTGGCTGCATTAAATATTACACACCTGTCGTAGTTCTTTATTTATCTACAGAGATCGGGCATCAGAATAGACCGGAAACTATTCTTTTACCGTTCTGTTTTAATTTCACAATAAAGTTAGTAGTAATAATTTGTTTTGATATTATTGTTTTTTATTAACTACTAGACCGCTGGGTCATGTTAAGACCATATTTGCTGTGTCGCTGTGGGTTTTTTATATCGCTTTTGTGTTACAAATATCAAAACAATAACAAAATATATCCGTCGTAAACTAAACCAGAAACAGCAGTATATTTTATTGTGCTAACACTGTAAACTTGACCGTTTTTTTAACCCAAACCACCTACTGATTAAAGCACGTTATTACACGTTTAGAGTAATTGCAATGCAGGAAGAGTGTGTTGCTTTTTAATGACTGTTTTAAAATGCCTTTTTCTTAATGTCTTTCATTTTTGTAAAGCACTTTTGAATGTGTTATATTTGATGAAAACATTTAAATATTAAGAGTACATTCAAAATAGTGGGAAAGTAGAAGGTCGATGATATAAATATAGAATAGAAAATATCAAGAAGATACTGTAAATACTATCTACAATAAAACAGTTTAGTGCCTGATAGGAGGATGTGCAAAACAGACAAACTAATAAGGCTTTATTTAAACATTAAAGAATACTTTAGGTTAAGGCAGTGGTTCCCAAACCTTTTCAGACGGGACCTCCTTGGGTATTGGAAATATTTTCGGGACCCCCCAACCCGGTTCCCATCTATATTGGTAGGATTAATTGTATATTGTTGTAAAAACATTACATTTTCTCTGCTAATAATAAGAAGATACAAAGATCCAACTATAATTTTATATTCCATTATGGATTACACCACAACAAAAGTGCTTGTAATAGATAGATACTGTGAATTAATTTGGCCTAATTAAAACTGGTTGGCCTTCTTCCCTGAGTAATAGATTTTAAAATTCAAATTTCTTTAAGGAAAATATATTAATTAACTACTATTTCTACTGCAGGTTGCAAAATAAATAGTCAAAGAAACGCCCATTCATTCATTCATTTTGACTGACTGCATGAAGAAGATCGCAGGAAATGACGACAGAACAGCTAAAAAAGACATCTCACACCGTGTCAGATTTTGGTTATTTTGGGGAGGTCGAGATAAATCATATTGTTTGGTGGATGCAGTTTGAACCAGAGTAGCAGCATGGAGGTCGGATTGTCACCAAAATAAATAAATAAGTGGTCCGAAAAAGGTTAATGACAAAAAAAATACACATAGCATAACCTTCCTCAGGCAGTGTACCGGGGACAGGAGACCCGCCCCCCTTGATGAGAAACTCTAAGAAATGATCGGGGAATCCCTCCGGAGTGGATTTGGGGGTTTGTGTCCCAGCTGTCGATCAGCTGTGCGCAGCGTCTCCACTGCAGCCTGTGCATCTCACCCCCCTCCCTCCGCAGCAACTCTATATCCACCAATAAGGAAATACAATGTGTTGTGTTATATTAGCTGTACAATTTACCACATATGGTGCTCTTAGTTTCCATACCTCCTGTGTTTTACGAGCGACTTATCAAGTCTTGGCAAACAGCATAAAACACGATTAAACATGTATTAAACATATAACCATGCTCGTACCGAAGGAGTGGCAGACCGGGGTGGTGGTTCCCCTTTTCAAAAAGGGGGATCAGAGGGTGTGTGCCAATTACAGAGGCATCACACTACTCAGCCTCCCCGGGAAAGTTTACTCTAAGGTACTTGAAAGGAGGGTCAGGCCGATTGTCGAACCTCAGATTGAGGAGGAACAATGCGGATTCCGTCCTGGTCGTGGAACGACGGATCAGCTTTTTACTCTCGCAAGAATCCTGGAGGGGGCCTGGGAGTACGCTTATCCAGTCTACATGTGTTTTGTAGACTTGGAGAAGGCGTATGACCGGGTTCCCAGGGAGTTACTGTGGGAGGTGCTGCAGGAGTATGGGGTGAGGGGGTCTTTACTCAGGGCCATCCAATCTCTGTACTCCCAAAGCGAGAGCTGTGTCCGGATCCTCGGCAGTAAGTCGGACCTATTTCCGGTGAGGGTTGGCCTCCGCCAGGGCTGCGCTTTGTCACCAATCCTGTTTGTAATATACATGGATCGGATTTCGAGGCGTAGTCGGGGGGGAGGGGGTCTGCAGTTCGGTGGACTAAGGATTGCACCACTGCTTTTTGCAGATGATGTAGTTCTGATGGCTTCATCGGTCTGCGACCTTCAACACTCACTGGATCGGTTCGCAACCGAGTGTGAAGCGGCTGGGATGAGGATCAGCACCTCCAAATCTGAGGCCATGGTTCTCAGCAGGAAACCGATGGACTGTCCACTCCAAGTAGGGAATGAGTCCTTACCCCAAGTGAAGGAGTTCAAGTATCTCGGGGTCTTGTTCTCGAGTGGGGGAACAATGGAGCGTGAGATGGGCCGGAGAATCGGAGCAGCGGGAGCGGTACTGCAGTCGCTTTACCGCACCGTTGTGACGAAAAGAGAGCTGAGCCAGAAGGCAAAGCTCTCTGTCTACCGGGCCATTTTCGTTCCTACCCTCACCTATGGTCATGAGGGATGGGTCATGACCGAACGAACGAGATCGCGGATACAAGCGGCCGAGATGGGTTTTCTCCGCAGGGTGGCTGGC
Source organism: Gobionotothen gibberifrons (assembly GCA_943591055.1). NCBI lineage: Eukaryota > Metazoa > Chordata > Actinopteri > Perciformes > Nototheniidae > Gobionotothen > Gobionotothen gibberifrons. The sequence goes on along the minus strand of CALSBZ010042054.1, from coordinate 172,459 downwards.
GTCTCCCTTAGGGATAAGGTGAGAAGTTCAGTCATCCGGGAGGGACTCGGAGTTGAACCGCTCCTCCTTCGCGTCGAAAGGAGCCAGTTGAGGTGGTTCGGGCACCTAGTTAGGATGCCACCTGGGCGCCTCCCTAGGGAGGTGTTCCAGGCACGTCCAGCTGGGAAGAGACCAAGGGGTAGACCTAGGACCAGGTGGAGGGATTATATCTCTTCGCTGGCCTGGGAGCGCCTTGGGATCCCCCAGTCAGAGCTGGTTGATGTGGCCAGGGAAAGGAAAGTTTGGGGCTCTCTGCTGGAACTGCTACCTCCGCGACCCGACCACGGATAAGCGGGAGAAGATGGATGGATGGATGGATGGACCATGCTCGTACCTACAACCAATAGAAATGCAAAACGGCGTCAGTTTAGACGTAATTCTGTCCTCCTGCTTACCGCATCATTTATGAGAAAACATTTTATAACATTAACACAATATTCGAGGTGGTTTTAAATTGCATATCCGTATTTATTTATTTCTCCAAGTTATGTTTTTGTGTGCATTGAGGAGTCTCAAACAGGCGTTTGTTAGATCATTTTAAGATTGGCTTTAATCAATTTGTGAAAATGAATTCTTCCTATATGATAAATGAGACGTAACATTTTATTTATGGTATTATTTCCACATATTTCTCTCCATTCTTCCTTCTGCCAACGGTGTCGCAGTTTCTCGTCTCTCACGTTTTTGTGCTTAGTGCGTACGCATGGGTTAGAGTTTGCGTGGAGGACAGCACGGTTTCCCGTCAAGTTACTATTTTATAAATCGCAAACATTGCGTAGAAACTGGCGTATGCCATTTTTTGAGCGTATATCGCTTTATAAATGAGGCCCCTGATCACAACCTGGTTCACCTCCTGCCTGTGTATCAACCTCTGGTCAACAGAGATCACCAGCCATACCAACCCAGTCTCATAAAAAAACGTTGGTCCACAACTTGCGACTTAGTATTTCTACAAAAACGCCTCTGAAATTGTAGGATCCCTACGTTTTTTTTTCACCATTCATTCCAATGGCTGGCGTCTATGTCACGTGATTTTCAAATTTCTCCCTGCAGAAAAAAAAAACATGGCCGAACTTCGTTTTATTCTCGGTGGAAAATGCCTATTTTAAGGTTAGTTTGGACATTAAAATGCGTTTTGATGTCATTTGATGCCAGAAATATGAGTTGTTGTTTCAGATTATGTGTGCAGTGGATGTACATGATCTTTAGTTTGCTAGTTATTACGAAGATTACTTCAGGAAATTGTGTCCATACAACGTTTTCATTGTTACCAAGGTGGTTGCTAGGGACGCTGCTATCGATATTATTTCTGTTATGTTGTGTAACTGTTTAATGGTGTTATCTTTATTGCTACCCCCTTCCCCGTCAATTTATAGTTTTGGTCCACAGCGCAAACGTAATAAAATCCGCTTCTAAAATTGTGGCATAGATACGTTATTTTCCCCTGTGCAATTCTCCAACCCAGTCTCACATCTCACATCACATCGTCATAAACAAATACCGGAAACAGACCGAAACATTTTTTTTCCAAATAAAATAATACTTTATTCCGAGTGTGCTTGCTTTTCTCTTTGAAAGTCATCACATACTGTAACGGCATTTTAATACACGGTTCGGCTGCATTAAGTATTACATATCTGCCGTAGTTCTCTATGTATAGAGCCCTGATGAGAAGACTTCTAGACAAACATGAGGAACTGCCGCCAAAACTGAAAATGTGACGTGGATCATAAATATATCAGCAATTAAACAACATCTTACATTTCTTTTCACACAATACGTCTCCTTGCAGTATCAACACTAATTCGGCTGACTTTTATATTTGATCCAATTGGTAGATAGGCTGTATTTACACCATAACGGTGCAGAGCTGATATAAAGGGACACCTAGTGGTTAAAGCATGTTATTAAATTTCATAATTTGTATTATTAGATATTAATAGGATCCCTATAAAGTATATTCATTACTCGTTACTCTCTACTAATAGTTAATTAAAGACTGTATATAATGACTATTTTGCACATCCCTTTCAAGATTTCAAGATTTTCTAAGGTTTATTGACATATCATATTATACACAACTACGGTGTAGTTATGCAATGAATGCAAAACTTGGGTCGCAGGTTCCTCAACAGTGCATTACAAGACATCTATCAATATTTGTGTATATCTCCAGCAATGTTAACTATGTTGAAGCACTTATTTTAACTGATATTATACATATTATAGCACCTGTGTTCAGTTTTTAGCTATGGTGTTATAAAGCTTAAAACAGTGTAAACCTAATTAAATGTAACTGATGGATTCATTCAGGGAGATAGACATATGACATGTTGTGTTGGGTGCTACAGGGTCAAAGGTGTGTGTGCTCATTTAAGCAGCTATATGCTGGATGATTGATTGCTACTGTTTTACTGTTGGGGATTGTAGGTGATGTAACTTCTCATTGTTTGATTGATCTAACTTGATCAGTTATTATTTCGTTGTACAACAGTACAACGAAATAATAACTGATCAAGTATATCTGTGAGGTGCAAGATATAGTGAAAACATCTGTTATAGAAATGGTGAGATCAAATGTATTTAACATTGTTGTCTGTAAGCTGTATTCTGACAATGCCATGTCATGTCATGTGGTTTGATTGATTGGGTTAAATCCCCTGGAAGTAACCTTTGACTGTGTGTGAGTGATCAGCAGATGTTTTGCAAGGGGGCCTTATGACACTACAGGAAGGATGAGGGGAAGGAAGTGTTCCTTCTTTGACTCAAGTTTACTTATCAATACTAAACCAAAATTAAATTATACCTCCTTTGAAAGTCTCGTTTTTAGTCTTACGCATCCGACCTGGAAAACTTTGCAGCCAATATTATTTGTTACAGTGTACCGTGCACCAGGTCCTTATTCATAATTCAGAGTTTTTATCAACTTTGGTACTTAAAACAGATAAAGTAATTATCGT
>CALSBZ010042054.1:145085-155362 GCA_943591055.1 Gobionotothen gibberifrons | reverse complement strand
TAAACATCCATGTTGTAGTCCGCTGTATAGAAAACTGTGGTTTCCATCGTTTCCCCACAGCAGCAGACGCACAAAAGGACGTCCGCTGGCGCATCATAAACACTTCGGATAGTGAAAGTGCAGTCGGATTCTCTAAAGTACTGCAGTCTCTTCTCCTAAATCCTTTTGAATTCTCCTATGCACTATCCCTTAACCCCGTGACGTTTCACTCAGAGGTCAAGGAATAGATGATAGGGTTAGAATTTAGGAGCTGATTTTAAAACTATTCGACTGCAACCCAGTACTCTCTGGACTGGTCCAACCACAAGGTGGAATGGGCTGACTGCTACATGGTGTTGAATTTCAACCTTCAACTGCTTCATGGCTTTATTAATACTTTAAATCTTAGGCTCCTATTACTGATGCACTGCCTATGTTGAGTTCCATATACACGTCTGTGTGAAGGTGGTGAATAATTAAACATCATGCATCATGTTTGTTTTGGCGGCTTCATTAAAGCACTTTGATGGGTTGGATTATATCAGATTGGCTGGAGGCGAGCCCGTATATATATAAAGATGACTCATAGACCTAATTTAACAGAATAAGACAATAGCTTTATTTATCTTTATCTTCATTGCTTTGCAGTCATGCATGCACTAGAGGGCAAACACAGACGACCTCCTGCTGTGTGATGTTCATTCCAACAGCGCAGCTAGAAGATGAGCATGTCTACTTTAATCAACAAATGTAAGAGTTGTGATAATTAATCTTTATTTTAAATAGATAGAAAAATGTATGCATGCAGAACTTTTTCGACATTATCTCTTGGATATGTGTTCTTCTTGTAAACTCAATTTAATATACTGTAGAGCCCAAAACGTTACAGTTGTGGTGCAGTGTCACAGCTCTAATCAGTGTTTCAAGCAGAAAGACCTGGGTCTGAAAGTGTGGTGGCAAACAGAAGACCCATTGTGCATGACAAAGTCTAAGAATATGAACCTAACTCTCACTTGATTTATTTCATGCTGGAGGGAGTCTCAAACAACTACATCACCTCACATTAGATCTCTTAACATATGTATTACTCCATCATACACAGCATCTACAAATTATTTCTTTGTCTTTATGCATCTCTCGATATTTTTCAGAACTTATATATCGCTAGTGTTTTCTTTCAGGATTAAGCGAATTCCTCTAATAAACATGAGGGCCCAGATAGGGGTTTGTGTATGAGCGTGAAAGAGAGAGGAGAGTCTAATTGGGGAAGGTATGATTATTTCTAAATGGCAAAAGTAACACTTGCTACTATAATGGGAGGAACATGTTCCAGACTACAAATGAATCATGCCGGACTCTGACCTCTGCACTTTACACTGCTGACTAACATCAGCACGATTGCTTTTATTTCACCATCTGACAGGACGGCTCATAACACAAACAGCATCTTCACTTTACTAGAAATCAGTCCGGTATGGTCTCAGCAAAATACATTTCCGAGTTGTTATGAGTACATTTAGCACTTAAATAAAAAAAAATAAAGATATTTGTTCTGGTGAACCATATGGTAGTGCACACTTTGAGTCACTATATCTTATTGAAAAATGTGTCTTACTTAATTCCACCTGTGTCAGCATCTCTACCACTCGGTTGATGTATGTGTATGTGTTTTTCAGAAGCACAGAAAGCAAGTTAGCCTGTTCCCAGGAACTTAGTTAGCAATAACAAAATCACTCCTGACATGAGGCCTCTGTTTGGTGGCATTTTCAAAGGTAAGCCAATTTTTCGAAAATAATATAGTGTTTAAGGACTCATCACAATTGTATAACTTGATAAAAAAAATAGATAAAAAAAGGGTGTAATCATTTTTTTTATAACATGCTCTATCAAACAGTTGATTTAACACTTTACGGTAAAGGTAGTGAAGCTAAGCTAAAGTACTAAAATGTACAATTTGCTAAAAAATGATAAAACTTCTGACCATTTATTGTTGTGAATCTGACATATTTAATGTTATATCATTATTTTGATGAAATAGTATGATTAGTTTGATTTTTTTACTATTTAACCTGATCAACCCCCTGCAGCCCCCGCCCATGGGGGCTGCAGGTTTTTTTCTTCACAAAACTGTCTTAGGGCTTCTTAACATTTAAAAACCTATTAATGTGTCATACTAACTTAATGGGAAGAAACTCAGCTAACTGATGATACGAATCATTTGTACCAAAACAAAACACAAGTCTCACAAGAAGCTTCTAAATGAGCCCTGAGCGAAGAAATGCTAACACACTTAGCACAGAACTCTAGGTATACATACCCTTATTACATATCGTATCTGCACAAACAAGATATCGATTAGCAAGCTGACATTCCACAGATTCTAGGGGTATAAGTATCATCACTGAGCGATCTGAACTCGCGACAGGGGAAGCAAACACAGACATCACAACACAGAGCTTTATGGAGCAAAAAGGGGACATTGTCTTACCTTAGCTGTTGTTCTGATCAAAAGTTGTGTTCAATGGAATTAAAACGATAAAAACGCTGCTGAAGGTTAATCCATAGGTTAATCCAATGTGTCTGTGTCACTTTGAAATGATTACTGATAATCCATCGTCATATTTTTGGCAAAAACTGAGTTTTCATATATAGCTATTATAATAATAATAATGCATTTTATTTATGGGCGCCTATCAAAGCTCTCAAGGACACCTTACAGAGCATAATTAAAAACAAGCAACAAAGAAGATCACACAGTAATACAAGACTTAAAAAACAAAGACTTAAAAACAAGATTTAAAAACAACAATCAGTTTAGAAAAAATATTAAGATAGTGAATATGCTAGTTTAAAAAGGTGTGTTTTTAGGCTGGATTTGAAGGTTGAGAGTGAGTCCATATTGCGGATGTCTTGTGGGAGAGAGTTCCAGAGACGGGGTGCAGAGTGGCTGAAGGCTCTTGACCCCATGGTGGTCAGGCGGGCAGAAGGTACAGTGAGTTGGGAGGCAGAGGAGGATCGGAGGGCACGAGAGGGAGTGTAGGTGTGAAGGAGTTCAGAGAGATATGGAGGTGCAAGAGTGTGAAGGGCCTTGAAGGTGAGGAGCAACACAATCTATGCGGTATTTAACGGGAGTTTTTGGAGAACCGGAGTGATATGATTAATGGAAGGAGTTCTGGTAATAATACAGGCGGCTGAGTTTTGGACCAGTTGGAGCTTGCGCAGGGATTTGTGAGGAAGACCAGAGAGCATGGAGTTGCAATAATCAATACGGGATGAAACGAGGGCGTGGATGAGGATGGCGGTGCTGTTGGGTGTAAGTGATGGGCGGAGGCGATTAATATTGGTGGAAGTAGGCAGATAGAGTGATGTTGTTGATGTGAGCTTCAAATGATAAGGTGCTTTCAAGGATGACACCCAGACTCTTAACTTGGGGGGAGGGTGGGACTGTGGAATTGTCAATAGTGAGGAAGAATTTGTCGGTTTTGGCCAGAGTGGACTTGGAGCCAACTAAGAGAAACTCAGTTTTATCACTGTTTAGTTTTAAGAAGTTGGTAAATTGGGAAATTATGATAGCTACGAGAGTATGACAGCTTCCGGTTTTGGGCATTCTGGCTGCGCATCACTCTATTCACCAATGGGTAATGTTTAGATGGATTTTAGGAACATCCCCTCGATTCTATTGGCTCTAACGGTTAAAAAGAGTCGACCGATGGGTTCCAGAGATATGGAAAATCCACCCAAATGACCCCAGAAGTGTTTTATTTTTTCTAAATCTCTCTTAAAAGGTCAAATGTAACTTGTTTTGCATCAATCTTGATACAGGGTACTTATTATATGTTATAGTTTGGATTCCTAAAGCTTTTAGTCAACTATCCCATCATTCAAGGGTGGTTTTCACTATAATTAATTTTTTCTTTTTGGACGGACACTATCATTTAAAAATGTTTTACAATGTTCAATCTGAATTTACTTTAAAATAAAAAAATTCTATATTGATTCTGACTTTTTTACATCCAACTCACAGGCTTATCATTGCTGCGAGAACAAATATTTTTAATTTACCCCTTTTAGAAGTGAAGTTATAGTCATTTGTTCTGGGAATGTCATTTTAGAGCCTGAGACCTGAAAAACAGGCTCAGGGCTTAACAGTTTAAAAACATGCTTGACCGAACAGTCTAAATGTTATTTAGTAGTAAAAGTAGTAATGCTAAGATGATACATTTCCAAATGTTATGACATTTTTTAACCAAGTTTTGTATTGTTAGATTGTAAACATGTTCTTTGACTGAAGACTGTCACATTCTGGCCGGTTCTGACAAATTTGCTGCCCTAGGCAAGATTTTAGCTGGCCCTCGAGAAGGGTCAGGGGGTATGCCCCCCTGGGAAGAAATGTTTTAACATTTTAAAAGTAAAATGCTTCAATCTTTGAGCACACAATTACTAGAGACCTGATCTAGGGGGTACAACTTTAAACACCAATATGAAAAAGATCGGTTTACATATTAATAATCAAATAAGTATGTGAACATGACCAATAACCTACCATAGCCAATAACAAATAAATGTAACGTATTTTATTTTTGTTGTTCATTTATATCCTATTTTACCTCATTAAAAAAAATGTATTTATGCATTTTTTTATAATCTCTCCAGTTTTAAATGATATGTTTGGTTTACTGTCCTATAGTATGCATTGGAATGATTTCAAACCCGTTTTATTTATCCTAATAATTATAAAGGTGTCCCTGGGAAATATGTGTTTACATAAATTGTGATAAAAACGTTTGAGAGCCACTGAGATAACTTAGACTGAAGTTAACTATCTAAACACTCACTGAGCTGTAGTTATCTGCGCCTTTCAGTCTGACAGGAGAGGACTCTCCTCCAGCTTGTTGTACATCTTCTTATATCCAGTGGTGTAGTGGGGATTTTTTTACTGGGGGGACGCTATTTTAATTAGGTCATCCCAAACAATGCCACACAAGTGCGCTCGCACGCAGTGCACTCACAAAACGGGCAGACAGGTCCACAGAAACTACCGGTATGCTTAGTCCTACTTTAGTTACTGTACTGCAAAAAGCAGACGGCACTGCGCTCAACATACACTGACTCAAAACCATGGACACATGGCACATAAGTTACATAAACAATTTATAGGCCTAAATTGCATAAGCTTGTCACAAACGAGCTGAGAACCAAAGTGCAAAACACGGGAAACCAGGGATAGTCTGTAACCAGCTTTATTACAGGCAATAGGCTGGTAGGAGACAAAACGGCAGATAGTAGGCAAAGGGCTGGTCGGGGACAGGCGAGGGGTCCAGGAGATGGCAAGACGGGAGTCGCAGGTACAGAACGGGTCAGGGAGCAGGCGAGGCAGAATAATCCGAGTACAGGCAGGGTCAGGAAACAGACGAGGCAGGATGGTCAGGGACAGGCAGGGTCGAAACCGGGAGAGCAATCTGGAGGTAAATGCGGGAAAGACTGGCATAGTGCAAAGTACGATCTGGCACTGAGGTGAAAGTGAAGTGGGCCTAAATACTAAATGGAGCTGATGGGTGTAACAGAGTGAGAGAGAGGGACAGGGTGTGGCTACCAGGTGACTCAGGAATGTAAATGCAGAAAATAGGTGAGTAAGAAAGCAGAACTGTGACAAAGCTACAGTATTGCAACTAAGCAGACAGCGCTGCTTCTCTCTCTCTCTCTATCTCCACTTTCAAAAATCTATTTAAAACTCATAACAAACAAACAAAATTCCCAAAGTTGTCCTGAAATTAACTTATTAAATAAACGAAACGAAAAATATAGTCTATTTATGGAAACAACATTGAATCTGGACTTGAAATTATTCTGATTAGGCCTAGCCTACATTGCAAAAAAGCAGACAGCGCTGCTTTTCACACACACACACACACACACACACACACACACACACACACACACACACACACACACACACACACACACACACACACACACACACACACACACACACACACACACACACACACACACACACACAAAATGTTCGTATTTAGTCTCCTGATTTTAAATGGGAATTACATTATTTGAGTGTTCCCAAAGCACTAGTTTTCTGCAGTTTGTGTGGGCCTACTGTATTGTTGTACAGTTTATATTGTAGAAACTATGTCCAGGACAAGGTATTTGGAAGTTTTGGAAGATTCATAGCTAACCACACTGAAGATTATGGATTATCTCATATTTGTAAGCCTCAATTTGTCCTCCCCCCCCCCTCTAACATCACCAGAAGTCACAATTGAAGGGGTCATTTCTCAAATGTTTATATATATATATATATACACTAAGTATATAATATATATAGTCTCCTCTACTTGAATCACTAGCGTCAATCAAGTGTAGACCACACCCCTACCAAAGCCTATAAAACTCCGCCCTTCAGGCCGGTCACTCCCTTCCTCCCCTCCAGAGACTGCCGAACAAAAGACTGAGTGGCACATTGCATTCCCAATTGTTTGTTACTATTTGATATGAAATGTTTAGTTTTAAAGTTAAGAGTTTTTGTTTATCATCCTGCTAGAGGAAGAGACCAAGTGAGAGCCACATGGTGAGGAAGGGAAAGGAAACAAGGGAAGTGAGGTAGGACATCTCTCCAGAAGACACACTGTGATAAAAGCTGCAATTGCCCAGATTCAAACATCCTTCTTCAATAAACAAATACAGTATATCTTTATACCTCATTATTTTCAGAAATGCACACTTAACCATAAGCATTGTAATCCGAATAAAAGCATAATCCCTCTTAATTTACATATTATTTTTGCCACTGTCAACTTTTAATTTGGAATACATGTTACATTAAAAAAAAATTCAACTTTCACTTTAGAAGTCAAACTGAGGAGATGTTGCACACTGAACTCTTTCTCATATGAAGGAGAAGCAGGAGCACCAAAAAGATGAAAGGTTATTTTATAAGAAAGATGTAACCCTTCTCTTGCGTTAGGTCATACCCCCCTTCCCATGCTATTTTCGGTCAAAATTGACCGGTGTGTTTTGCACAGTGATATCTCTAGAACCCCTTATCCAATTGTGATGGTTGACATCTCATTTGAACAGTCAAAGCAAGTAGAATCAAGGGATGACAGACAGAATGACACCAGGGGTGAATTTCATATTATCTTTGGCAGTAAGTTCAAAGATAGTGCTTATTTTACATTACTGTATATTATAAAAAATCTTCCCGTTCCAATGATGTATGGGATGTATTGATTTGATACAAGCAAGCCAGTGTTTCATGTCATGGTCCGGACCCACCGGTGGGCCCATCAAGTTCAGCATTCACTGTGATAAATATAAAATAAGACACTGATACTGTTTTCTTCAATGAACATGTATTGAAAGAGAAATATACCATAACAGAACATGTGTGTGTGTGTGTGTGTTCACGTGTGTTCACGTGTGTTCACGCACATAGTTGGCAATGCAAAATTGTGGAATGTCACCTCAGGTTCCTCTCCCTCAGGGGCCTCTATCTCAGGGGCCTCTCCCTCAGGTGCCTGTTCCTGGTCTGTTGTAGGCTCATAGTCTGGATCGCTGTTGTCTTCCATTTCTGAGACATCTTCCTCAATCTCCTCTTCATCTGGTTAAAAAATATGTCCAGAGCCCCTCGTACAGAAAATCGCCGAAACGGTCGCCTGCTCATTGTGTCAATGAGTCAAATGTGAGCAAGGCACAAATATAACTGTTTGAGAGTGGTTTGTGTTTCTCGAGGGGCACAGAGCTCGCGCGTGTGTGTGTGTGTGTGTGTGTGTGTGTGTGTGTGTGTGTGTGTGTGTGTGTGTGTGTGTGTGTGTGTGTATGTGTATATCGATGTTTTCCATCTGCAGGATGAACATAATACACTCATACCCATTCATTTTCTATGGCGGTCAAATCTGACCGAAAACGTCAAGGGTGTTTCACTGTTGAATAAATCACTCAAAGTTCAATGCAAGTTGTGATCATCAAGTGTATATGTTCAGAGGCCTAGTGTGGAGGATAACATAAGATATTGAGGCAATTGGATGAAAAGCACAATATTTATGATTAAAATAAAAGTCATTCGGTCACTTTTGACCCGAAACGCAAGAGAGGGGTTAACTGAATTATTTTATTTTACTTTAATCATCTTGTGGTATCCATGTTTGGAACCAGGGGGTATGTCAGCATGGGATCTCTAAGTCCAAATGAAATGAAATGAAAACAAAAAACTAATATTATAGGCACACCCTCGGAATCTTTCCAAGCCTCAACGTCATTTATTTAATCATTTTAATTAGCTTTTCTTTGTATTTACATTACACTTTGAATAAAAAATCCTGAAATTGTCAATTATTTGTAGAAATGTTTTACGACAAACAATAAAAGTTTGGGCACATTTCAATGTGTCAAAAATATATAACAGAAGGTTGTTTATATCAAGTGAGTAAGAGATGTAAGCAGGTACATGTGAGCTGTATGTTAGGTCGGTAGCATACACAAGCAAGAACTACATCTTTCCTAAACATGGCATTTCATGTTTCACAAAGCTCCCTGAAGAACAGCCTTTTATTGATTTCTCCAAAAGTACACCAACATGGTTGTTCATTTTGGAACTTGTGGCTGCATATGTTTCACAGCCAAATCATCTTTCTTAGTGAGGATCAGAAGCAGAATAATTGGATTAATTACATTTGGAGAATACATATCTGAAGAGGAGGTCAAGACTGAGAGACTCAGAGAGGAAGATATGGAAAGGAAGGCAAATGTTGCCTGTTTTTTGTGGTATTAGAAAGTGTGAGTGGATGGGATATCCGTTGTCCACATGATAACTGACTGTGATGGCACTTCCCTGCAGGGATCTGAGTCAGTGTACAGTCACAGTGATGTGGACTGTGGTGTGCTCCTCAGAGGGTGAATGAAGCCTGGAGGAATACCGACCAGTCTCCTGGTGCACAAAGTATTTATCAGCTGTGTGATCAAACTACCAGCTGTCCGTGGGTGCCTCAATGTGAACACTTCTATGCTTGAATGATACATTTTAGACAATAGCAGGTTCTCCTGGGATGGAGCTGCCGCCACTTTTCTATTTTAATATGTCATCACTTGGAGGATATTGAGGAACAAGTGACGAAAAGGTTTAGTGACATTTGGTCAAAGGCTGCTCCAACGTTAATTAATCATCCTTTTATAAAAACATGTTTTATATTTCCAATTACCCAGACCTGCTTGAAACTAATATATCCTTCACAGAATGCATCACATATGTATCTCTAAATTGTAATGATTAAATGAATGATCGGTGAAAGGGGGTCCACATTACAAAACATTTCACCAGAAGGAATCCTCGACTAGTCTGTCAAGCTGCTCAACATTAAGAGGTCCCCTTTTTTTTAACTTCACTTTTTAATGTCTTTAATACATGTATAGGGTGTGTGTTAAGAGTCTCAGAAAGGTTCAGCAAAAAAGCTTCTCTCTCTTTTCTTCCTGATCCAAGGATTTGAAAGCCTGTAAACATTTGGTGACTTTCTTGTGCTAACTTTCTCGTTAGCACAAGAAAGTAAGTCCCTTTGGGGACTCCATACTCACCAGATACCAATCCTGAGGTAACTCAGTAGGCAACGTGGCCTTGTTCTGGCATGCAGTTATACACCATTCATCATTTAGTTTAAAGGAATCTCAACTTCGGCAATTTTCTCCCGGTGTCCACCCATGTTTGGAAGAAGTATAATGGAATTAAAAGGTGACCAGCTATATAAGTGATCTTTGAGCTGTTCATCTGGATTAAGAAAAGTTATACAAAATGATGGATATCTTTATATCCACCAGGCCAAAGCAGTAACACAGGAACACAACACAGTGATACGCATACGCAGCACTTTTATGCACATTATGTCTTTTTAAAAAGCTCTGCCTGCTAATATGACTGAGTTGAGTCACACACACACGCACATACTGCCCGTAGTCCAATATTTACATTTACAACGATAACCTTAAGCACCCAAAATCTTTGGGGGACATCCTGAACTTTGAGAAACCATTTCTGTCCTATTAACAATACATATGACACACAAGATCCTATTCCACAAATAACTCACATGTTACTTCCTCTATACATTGCCAAGAATTTGTGAATTCCAACATTCCATTCAACAACCTACCTGAGTTTGTTGGATCCAAGCAGTCCTCATGTACTCTCAGTCCTTTAGGGTCAATTCACATTGCAGTCACATCTCCGGCCTCAGAGCTACAGCAGGATGTCAAGCTAACAAGAGCTGCGTCCTTCCTGCAGGAGAGGGGGGGGG
>CALSBZ010042054.1:124717-135085 GCA_943591055.1 Gobionotothen gibberifrons | reverse complement strand
ACGATAATTACTTTATCTGTTTTAAGTACCAAAGTTGATAAAAACTCAGAGAATTCTGATAAGAATTCTGAATAAGGACCTGGTGCACGGTACACTGTAACAAATAAGATTGGCTGCAAAGTTTTCCAGGTCGGATGCGTAAGACTAAAAACGAGACTTTCAAAGGAGGTATAATTTAATTTTGGTTTAGTATTGATAAGTAAACTTGAGTCAAAGATGGCTGCAACTCCACCTCCTCGGCCTGTGCCTCGGGCAATATGAGTATTGATATGGCTGGGTCAGAGGATTTATACATTAAATTAAGTTATTATTATTTTAATATATTTATTATGCAACACCCGCGATTCGACCCGCATCTTCTTTGTTTTTCCTAGAGCCGAACCAGAAAAAAAGTGTATGAAAAAATACCACCAGCGAATCACTGTTTTTGCGGGTCACCCGTCAGGTACCCGCAGGTACCCGACCCGATGCAGGACTCTGAGGCAGTGTCCTCACGGAGGGCAAGGCATAACGCACAGGAAGTAAACAGTAGGAGCAAGTTGGAAGATCACTGTCATATGACTTTTATTATCTATTGATTGGCTGCCGAACACAACAAGTGGGTCATTTTGTTAATAAGGATTTTTTTTTTTTTTTTAACAACAGAGTGACAGCTTTCACTAAAATGAAATTGACTAAGCTTGATACTACCTGTCCCTGTAAACCACTAGGTAAGACAAATATGTTTTTGAGGTTTATGGGAATGCTTGTAAATGTTTCAAGCTATATTGTTATTGTGACACATTGGAAACAGGGAAACAAAAGGATAATACCTGCCAAGAAAACAGTCAGCAGTGAGTTCAGCTGAAGCCTTTCTGCCTGTTCACACATGCAGCTCTGAAGTGTCACTGTCATTACAGAGATGCTCCTGCAATAAAGATGGTTTATAGTCGTAGTAAAAATACCTACAAATCAAACGTTTGGCAACACTTCAGATTTTTCAAGAAAGACGGTCAACTTGACAAATCGCAAGCAAATTGTAAACGTGCCGGTACTGCTTTAAAATACAAAACAAGTACGAGGAACTTAGCGACGCACATAAAGAGGCGACATGGGGTCTGCGGCTGAAAAGAGAAACCTGAAAGTTAGACATGAGTTAAATCACTCAGTGAGGTGTTCTGTCAGAGAGAGTGGTGTTTAGTTTACAGCAGCCTGTGACTGCCAATAGCAGTTTAAATGTCTTCCTTACTGTAAGCAGTTATGAAATACCTGTTTGTGAAAGGTTATTTGTATTCTTTATTGTTCATATAGAAACCACTGCTTTCTGCTCGCTGGTGAGTTAGCCTATGAATGAGTGTTAAGCACATCAGGCTGGCAGCTGTATGGGCATTGCACTATGGTAGTTGTTATTTGCACATTGTTAATCATGGGCAATGCATCCTTACATTGTTTAACTGTGAGGTGTTATAAAATGGTACTGTGCTCTGGAGACAGAGAACACTACTACAAAGGACTTGTGAAAAGGCCTGTTTGTAAAAGGTTCAAGTGTTTGTTTTTTAAGGTAAAAAAGAAACAGCATAATGGGATGCGCAGTACTAGTAGAGAGAACCACATATTTGAAGCACTTTTTTGTTCATTTATGATTTGCTGCATATGAGGAATAAAACTAAATCCTCTGTCGTACCATATTGAATTGTATCATTATTTTTGCATTGTTTTTGAATCGCATCGTATCGCCCCATATCGCATAATGTTGAATCAAATCGTATCGAACTGTATCGCAACAGGGCTGAATCGTATCGCATTGCCCGGTGCTTCAAATGTAACGTTAATATATCGTATCGTTGGCAACGTATCGAGATGCGCATCGCATCGGCCTCAGTGATGGAGATGCACATCCCTAGTGTGTTCACAGTTATGAGCAGGGATGGGTGTGATGGAGCTCTGGGAAAGAAGCTGTTCCTCATTCTGTTAATGAGAGATCTTATTCTCCTGCAACACATCTTGCATTTCTACAGTAAGTGTAAAGTTTAATCACATTTTGAGACCGTTAGAATACATGCAGGTTATAAAGATGACCTTCACGTGACCATAGGACTCCAGCTTCATATTTTACATCTCTCTTCTTCTTTTACTCCCAACAAGATCCCATACATCACAATGTTGTGATCCACCTGTTGTTTTCTTTTGCCAGTCAGAGCTCTCTCTCTTTATCTACTTCATGGTGCTTCTTGAATGTCTCCCTGTACTTCTCAAGAACAGTCTACAGCTTGAATATATCACACACACTGCAGGAAGGATGAGTTATCTAAGTCCATGTTACAGCAGGGATCATTGTATTGAAGTGTGCATTCACTCACATTATATACAGGGTTCTTAGTAGAGATCTTATACAGTATGTGGAAGAACATTCTCCAACAATGTATGCACCAATGAGGGTTTAAAAAATCGGTTTCCACATGAGGCAGTTGTTTGTGAGAACATTATTGACTTTTTTCAAAATGACCATCTTTAATGTTTTGAATGATTATTTTCAAATTGTAGGCTAATGTTCCACGAGTCAGAAACAATAGTAAAGTTAATGCTTAAAACATTTTATGTCAAATACAAATAGCCCAGTGACTGTGAAAGTCTCAAAGCATATTGTGTGCATGACTCCCACCCATGTTAGATTTGGGTCTACTCCCATTTGATTGTAACCCACAGCAATGAGTTAATTATTTAAAAATGTAAGTGTAGGAGCCAAAATGCTTACTTTATTATTTATTTTATTATCATTATTTGTTTACACGGCACACAGGTATTATTGGTCACTTCCTGCAATTATCACGTGGGTGTTGCAAAAGGTATTTAGTCCTCCTGTTGTGTGGATGACGAAGAGGGTGAGCGAGGCTCAGATATTTTCCCTCGACCGTTTTGTCCTGCAAAGACAATTATTTATGTTCTGTTCTTTATTAAACATCATGATCAATGTCAACTGCTAAGGCTCTTCCTGTAGCGCGTCAAAGAGATGAGCTTAGTTTTATCCTGTCAGCAACAGAACTCTTTGGGAGTCTTGTGCTACAGTAAGCACCTAATGAAGTCAGCTTCAGACGGACACATTTAAATGTCTGGATTGTTTAGAACTATTCCATTCCTGCTACTTTATCATTCATTTTCTGAAAGCTTTTAGGATCTTGAAAAGTATAAACACTCAAGTTCAGACCAGATGCTTGATTAGTCTGTCTAAAGTATATATAGCATTTAACTCACTGAGCCATAATCCTCTTTTGTAACATCCCGTCATGTTTGTTAATTTAATTATGTCAGGTTTAGTTGAAGTTTATATTTAGATGCAGGTTTAGTTTCACTTCCTGTTTTATTTACCTTTCCCTCTCGTTTCAGAGCACTTCCTGCCATTGTGTGTTTTCCCTCCAGTGTGATCGTCTGCCCCTCCCTTGCCCCCTGTGTCCCCTTACCTCTTGTACAGTGGAGAAAAAAATAATTTGATCCCTTGCCGATTTTGTAAGTTTACCCACTTACAAAAAATGAACAGTCTTTAATCGTAATGGTAGGTTTATTTGACTAATGAGAGACAGAATATCAAAAAGAAAATCCAGAAATTGACAATATATAAAAGATTGATTTGCATTTAACTGTTGGAAATAAGTGTTTGATCCCCTTGCAACCAACAAGGACAAACAAAGTACAAATAAAAGTCTTTACTGAAAAAATAGTGACACTGTGAGCTCTCCGTAGAGGTAACAGGTTTCGATAACAAAAAACACTCTTACGAGGAAAAGGTTAACATAGTAACAAAAGTCAAAAATATAAAGTAAATTCCGAAACCTCGGTTCTTAGCTCTTAGCTCTTAGCAGAAACATGGACTTCACGCTGGCAGTCAGGCACATGGGACGAAACGAACTGGCAACAAGACAAGGGAGACAGAAACTATATATAGGCAGGCTAAGGGGGAACAGGTGCAGACAATTAGGGCGGAGTCGACAATCACAGTGGAGGGAAAACACACAAAGGGAGGAAGTGAGGTAATCTACAACAAGAAGGAAAGGTTACTACAAAATAAAACAGGATACAAGACTGAACTTAAAACATTAACTTAACAGATTTTACGAGATATAACAGTTAGTCCTGTGAGAATAATCAATATATCGACTTTTATTATGTGTTTTATTGGGTAATTTATCTGGCCATATATCGCCAACCAATGGGAGAAGACTTTACACTTGTTAGAGATAATAAAATGTGATGTAATCAAGAGATCGAGGACTTCTTCCTGTGAATCTGAGAGACAGAGAACTACATTTTTGTGGACTGTGTATCAGTGAAATAGGAGAAGACCTCAGCCGAGTACTTTGCAGACTTATCGTATCATCTTATTAATAAACGCTGTTAACTTGAAGAGAAGCTTCCTGGATTCTTTTCAGCTACTCTTACCACAAATTATAGAAACGCAACAGTCCTCTTCCTTTAACCTGTTAAGCCCCAAGCCTGTTTTTCAGGTCTCAGGCTCGAAAATGACATGCCCAGAACAAATGACTGTCAGGGTTCGTACGGTCATTAAAATCCTGGAAAAGTCATGTAAATTCTAAATTCTAATTCCAGGCCCTGGAAAAGTTATGGAAAACAATATATTTCCCAAAGTTTTGCAAAAGTCATGGAAATATAACTAAAGTTGCATAAAATATAATTTATATTTTATCTAATCACCTAAATAGTAATACTATAATGATAATAAATACTGTATCGTTCATTCTCATCTGTTGTCATTACTGGTGTCATTTTCTGGTTGCTAACGCCATTGTAACACATAATCACTGATGTTCCGCTGTAACGGTGGTGGACTCATCAGAACAGAGTGGGCGAGCTGACCGATCAGAGCACAGTGGGCTCATAGGGAGGGGGGGCAGGAGTTCCAACAAGCCGTTTAGGACAGAGAGTGAATAGAGTACCACAGTGACGCGTCCTAAAACCCGGAAGTAAGTTAGCATTTTTACCACTTTCAGTTCCTTCGACAAAAAGCAATGCAATTTCTCCATAGGATTTTGGAAAATAGCTTGAAATAATAATCATTTATATCTTCCCAACAAACGAGCTGACAGGAAGCCCAATGCCTGTTCCCGCATCTGCCATTTTCCTTTACGAAAGAGAAAAAGGCCTGTTTCATTTGAAGCACAGAATGGAGAAGAGCATTCCTACTGTCTGAGAGGGATAATTGATGGAATGGAGGAAGAAGCTGCGTGTCTAATGACTGAGGAGGAAGCAGGTCCACTAACACAGGCGGCTGCTAATGAAGGTCCTCAGTGGACATCCCCTGTAAAGGTTCGGATGTGTTACACAAACAATTACTGGTTGCCTTGTCACAGACATTCAGTTCGACAAATGTTTGTCTTTCTCACTTGCCTGCTATGATGGTTCTTCAGGACTGCTTCTTGAGCTCTAATCTCACTTTCATGGAATTTGCTGGTGACTTTAAAGCAGATGACAATGTATGTGTGTCGGTGAAGAGGAAAAGGTGCTTGTTTTTTTTGCTATTATTACTATCAGGGAATGTATAACTAAACCCTGGACCGCCCAGTAGCAGTAGTAGTCAGATAGCTACTCCTGCTGATTTTAATTCTAGATCTGGGTTGGGATTCATTCACTTAAATGTGCGCAGTCTGTTACCTAAGTTTCCGCATTTGGGCGAGCTTGCCCAAAAAAAAAATTGCTTCTCACTGTTCTCAGGTCAAATATTTATATGCGATTAAAAATGCGATTAATTTCGATTAATTAATTACAAAGCCTCTAATTAATTAGATTACTTTTTTTAATCGAGTCCCGGCCCTAGTATTAACCCATCACTGTACCCTGTATGCAAGGGCTGGTTTGCCTTCGCTAACTGTAAGGAGGCTCAGTCATTGGTACATTTTTATATACAAAGCCATGTTAGGGAAACTTCCATCCTACATCTGCTCCCTGATCTCACGGCGAATTGAAAGTAGTTATTGCCTGAGATCACATGCTGTGGTTTTATTAAATGTGCCAACTGCTAGGATTGTCTTAGTGAAGACAGCTTTTAGATGCGCAGCTCCTCTGTCTAGGAACAGTCTGCAAAAGGAATGGAAGCTGAGCAATTTGATTCCACTAAATGTTTTTAAAGCAAGGATAGATGCTATCCAATCGGAAACTGTTGGAACCTGTAAATGTTACTAGCTATGTAAACTGTAGTCGCTGTACATATGCTGTATGATGTCCTTTTAGTTTTTCTGTTATGTTTATATGTATTCATGTGGAACCTACTTGCAGCAGGTCACCCTTGAAAAAGAGATCAATGATCTCAATGGGATTCACCTGCATAAATAAAGGTTTGAAATGAAATCAAATGAAACTATCTGAGAATGCCGAGGAGCAAGCCAGAAAGAAAACTTCAATCTAAGCAAAGACACATAATGCAGCTAAAGATCCAGAGGAGTCCAAGGCAAAGCAGAGTTACTGCCATGACAAGTATTCTGCCTCTCAGCTGAGTGAAAGGGTTCTTCGGATGGAGACAGGATTGCCAGATAGACACATTGAGTGCTGTGTGTGAGTATTTTGCTCGTTTTGATTACATTACATACCCAGAAGGTTGGTTCCCCAAAGCACTGAGTCTTGAATACCAAGTTGTCATGACCCTCATGAAACTGCGTCATAATTACACACACCTTCATCTGGCTGCACTCTTTCACTGCGGTGAAAGCACTGTCAAAAATGTGATTGTAACATTTATAGAGGTTCTCCACAAATTACTTTTTAAGGACATAATGAGTACTCTTCCCAGCCGGGAGAAAAATAAAACCAGCTTGCCTTCTTCATTTCGGCACATCCAAAACTGCAGAATGATAGTGGATTGTTCGGACATCAAAATTGCTATCCCCAAGCAAATGGATATCCAGAAAGAGACCTACTCTGCTTACCGTGGCATGCACTGCTTCTAACTACTCCTCGGGGTTGCACCAAATGCTGTGATCACATACTGCAGCAAACTATACCCAGGATCAACAAGTGACAAATAAATAGTACAGGATTCTGGTGTTCTTCAGCATTTCAAACCTGGAGATCTGATATTGGCTGAAAAGGGATTCTTAATCCAGAATATTCTTCCTGAAGGAGTCACTGTCAACATTCCCCCATTCCTCTGTCATGGCCAGCTGACACAGCGAAGCACAGGCTGCAAAGCTTATCGCACAAAATAGGATTCACGTCGAGAGAGCAAATTTGAAAGAATTTAGGATCCTAAAGTTCATTCCATCTCACCTGAGGCACTTCTCAGATAAACTGGTGCAGGTATGTTGCGCACTAGTGAACATTAGGGTGGCCATTTCCATAACACCAAAAAGGAGGACACTTTGGAATTATCTTTTAGTTTTTATCCTGGCTTGACAGAATCCTTCACACTCAAAACACAATGAGACTAGTGTACTAACCACAAGTTGAATGTCTATTTTCGATACTTTTGAAAAACAGTTGTTCCCTCATCATTTGAAAAGCCTCTAAAGCTCAAAGTTCTTAAGTTGCAAAGTGAGAAAAATCTTTGTTTTCAACATCAAAGTCTTTATACTTGCTCAGAAGTAAGCTTCTCAAGAAATACAGACTTTTTTGAAACAGAGAACTGGAAGTATTGCATTATGAAACAAGGAAGAAAGCTAAATGAATTGCAATGAATGTATGAAACTCTTGAATAAAGAAAAACCTAAGAATGACTTAAAAGAAACTTGCAGCCACGTCAAGATCTGTTATATAAATGCTCTGATTTAGCAAAGCAGTATGTCTGAGTGACATCAGGCTGTACATTTGCGGCCCCTTGCAGATGGCTCGGTGTAATTTCACACCCATTACCTCCTCTCCACAATACATAGCACAATCACATGACAGTAAAACCCTCTCAAACCAACTCCTATGGGGACTTCTAGAAGCCGTTAGTGGCCTGGCCATACTAACCACAAGTTGAATGTCTATTTTCGATACTTTTGCCCTTTCCTGGCTGCTTCCAAGAGTTTTTTGTTTGTAAGGAGTCTCTGGTACATGTCTGTGCACTCAAATGTGAAGTTGACACAAATTTGCAGCTCTGCCTTGACACTGTCCACATCCAGACGGTTTCTTTCATTTCTCCATGCTGAGGTCATCATTGAGAACACACGTTCTGTATGGGCATTGCTACATGGGATGGAGAAGATGTAGGCGCTGACCTTCCTCAGATTCACAAGTGGGACTTCTGCTTTGGAAAACAGTTTGAGATACCGCTCCTCACTGTGGCATCCTTCCATTTCTGAAGAGCTGAGAATAGCTTCCACCATGCCATATTCCTCATAGAGTCCATCCATGTCAATATCTTTCAGGCTGCAGGCTTGGACTGCATCACTGTATTCTCCATAGGACACAGCAGTTGTGAGGCCAAGCTTTGACACTTTACTATGAAAGCTGTTCTCAGAGAAGTCATACCTTTCACTCACGTATTTCTTGGCTCTTTCATAGAAAACAAGAAAATCAGCCTCACATTTCTTTGCCAGATCAGGGGTTAGCTGCTTGAGTTTGTTGTTCACAGCAAAGCCAAAAAATGTGTCCTTTAACCTTCTCTCAAGTTTCCCTTTCAGTTCAGTCATTACCTTAAACACAGAGGTTATGCTGAATGATTTGGCCTCAATGCAGTCTGAAAACACTTTCAGAATGTGACTGAGGAAGAGAAAATACATCTCAGATACTTCGTTGCCATCCTCTCCAAAGCATTTCCACAACATCTTGGAGCATTCCTCCTCACCTAGACTCTGAAAGTAGCTGGTCAGGGGTCTCCAACACTTCAGGATTCTGTCAATAGATGGCAGCAGAGACAACCATCTCGTGACAACGTGCCGCAGCAGATTGCATTCCTCCACTTCCACAAACTCGCAGAATTCCTTCAACTGCGCCGTTCTGCTAGCTGAGATGCTAAAATGGCTATACACCTTAAGCACAACATTTTCAATGTCAATATCCAAATTGCTTGCTGCATATCTTGTTGCATTGTGCAGAATATGGGCTAAACAGTTTGCAGCGAGCACGTCTTTTTGAGCCAGTTTCAGTTTCTGATAAACACTGTTGTGTTTTCCATAGTTCACGCTGGCGTTGTCTGCTGCATATGCTGACATTTTTTTCACATCTAGTCCAGACATCTCCAGTTTAGATAGCAGCTGATTTGTTATAGCTTCTGACTTTTCGTTGCTATCACTGTAAAAATCCAACAGTGCATGTTGCACGCCCTCCTCAAAGTGAAAATATCTCAGTACAATGGGGAAACACTTGATCGTACCTTTGTTTGATGCATCACTTGCCACTGAATAATGCAGTTCATTTTCTTTTATATAATCCACATGCGTCTGGACAGAGTAGGGTGCTAGGACATTTTCGCACAAAGCTTTGGCTTTTGTTTTTCCACAGGTCATCCCTTTTGCTATTGATGAGTCGTTGTAGATTGTGCGATCAACTTTTATTCCACAGTCTACACTCCTGTATGACTGGTGATGCTTGACGGCATGATACACTTTACAAAGTTCTGCAGCAGAGATTTTGTCATCTTGAGGCGATGAAGCTTCACGGAAAAAAGATAAAAGTGAAGAGGCACCTGCGCTTTGATCGTTGCTTTTGTGCTTATCTGTGTTAGCATGTCTGTCGACAGCACCTTTTCCTTTGCTGCTTACGTCCACATCGCAACGACACAACGTGCAAAAAGCATGGAAGTCGTCCTTTCGGCTTTTTGTGAGGAATCCATGCTCTTTCGACCATTCAGGATTAAATGAAGTCTTTCGTTTCGGCATTTCTGCGGTTTAACCCTACCGCTAACCAGGAGCGGCGCCAGGGGTAGCTTGGAGTTGCTATAGCAACTCCAACAATTGGCCTAGCAACGGCTTAGCAACCCCATTGTTTTGTTATGAAAATGCATCTATATTTATACACATTCTCGAGAGATCTATCAGGGGTCGTTGTAATGCTGCGATGCGAATATTCGCTTGCCTTTAATCGCTCGAGTTTCACGGCGGCTGCCAGCTGTGTTTACTCGCGTCATTCAAACAAGACGAACCTTTTAAACCTGCTTGTTTTCTGAATCGAGATTGGGTCGCCCAGGCTAAGCTAACGTTGTATATGCTCATTCCACACTCATAACAACGGCCTACAGACATAAATAAAGCAGCGACTGTATTCACCATGACAGACAGTCTGTGGTTTGTACTTGTTTAACTTTTGTCTAGTTTCTGAACAGATATGAGGAGCTGTGATCTCTGTTTGCTAACAGCTAACAGCTAATGTTTTCTGGTTGAACGTCAGTTCGGCAGGCTAAGATCCTCACCACTGCTGTGTGTGTGTGTGTGTGTGTGTGTGTGTGTGTGTGTGTGTGTGTGT
>CALSBZ010042054.1:114034-124707 GCA_943591055.1 Gobionotothen gibberifrons | reverse complement strand
TGTGTGTGTGTGTGTGTGTGTGTGTGTGTGTGTGTGTGTGTGTGTGTGTGCGCTAACTAGGTGGAGTTGGCTCATGAGCTAGTCGGCTAGCGCTAACGTCACTCTGTGCCACAGTGCCCTGCCGTGAACGTGACGTCAAAAAGCACATGGCTAATTGTTTACGTTTATTAGCCAATGAAATACCAGATATTTATTTGACATCGCATTCAGCCAATCATTTGTAATACCACAAGTCTTACGGGGGTATATACTTACACATAACTTATTTTTTGTATTTCTTTGTATAATTGTCTATTTTTGTTATACCCTAAAAGTATAAAATAGGGATGACCTCAAAAGGAGGACAAATGACCGTCCGGCTCAAGGCTGCGCCGGCAGACGGACACAGACTTTGAAAACCGGACTGTCCGACCTAAAACCGGACGGATGGCCACCCTACATCCAAAGTCCTCTCATAAAAGAAGTGGCAGTAAAATAATGTATTTTCACATGTAAACACATATGTCCGAAAACATGTTTCATACTTTGTTTTACATTTTGAGTTGATCATTACACTCAATCAATGTCTTTAAACTGGGTGCATTTTATTTCTTTTATTTAGGTTCTGTTTAATACACATACACACTGATAATATCCGCAATATAAATCTTTAAACTGTCTTCTTACCTTTTAAAATCTGGCCTCTCGGGTAGGCTCATGTTTGTTTTCTGTCTTTCTCTATCAAAGACGTTACTCCAAAGAATGGTTTGGGATTCAGAGGCAGGCTTGAATGAAGAAATCACAATAGTTTTCTACATGGACTGCCTTTTTTATTAAGAAATATTATGTTGTAAATATGTTATTCTCTGTAGTCAGAAACACTCTACTGTTTTAATTTTTTCTACGTCTATTTAGGAAAATAACAACCACAACATTGCAAAGGCACGTAAATTAAAAACGAGTCACAATTTCTTAAAATTACTATATTTGAAAATGATAGTTCTCATTCATAACACTCCGTTCGATGTCTCACTATGGGATGCGCCTCATCCGCGGAGCAAACAGAAGCATCAATCTCATTACGCCAATCCTGATTGGCAGGTGATCTTGACGTCAGCGTCAGGGAATCCACCCCCTATAATTAGCTTGCGCTACGTCGCATGCGTCATTCAAACACCTCTTCTCGCTTCAGAGCACATCTCTATATCGGTAGCCGGGCTAGCTTAACAGTCCACAGACTGAACCCAAGCTAACTTTGGTCGACGGGCGCTCGCCGGCTACTTTTATGCTTCTGCAAGAAGACTGTTAGTATTAACATACCAGTTAATACTACAATCGACCTCGCCGTTTTTTATTTTCTCCGGAAATTAAAAAGGTAAGGTTTTTGACTTTCAAGCTAGCAGCACACCTGTTGCTAGCTTGCCTCCCTCGCTACCGACACCACGATAGCGAGGACGTTTTTTCTTTTCTTCTCACACCAAAGAATAGGACTAAAAGAATATTACCACACCAGGTAATATTCTTCGAGGAAAAATCCTACGCCGTCGTCTTTTCTTCGGACTAACGACAGGTTGGAGAAGATTTTTTTCTCGGTGAAGTACCTGCTACGAGCGCGTCCTTCCCACGTCGCCATAATGGCGAACAAGATGGACACGTCTCTCCCTCACACCAGAGGAGTCAGGGAATCGGAGGCTCGGCTCTGCGGCTGCGGGTTGAAGATTTCGGACGCAGACTCACACCAGGTCTGCTCGTCCTGCCTCGGGCTGCAACATGCCCAGGAGGCTATCGACAACCCCGGCTCATGCGGGCATTTAGCGGTGTTCCTCACCCTAAAACGCTTTCTGCCTTTTCTCAGAGGACACCATGTCCTCGTGAGGACGGACAATACGACCACAATATCGTATATAAACCGACAAGGGGGTTTGCGCTCTCTCCAGTTACACATGCTGGCACGCAAACTGATCTTGTGGAGCTGCGGCCTTCTCCTCTCTCTGAGAGCGACGCACGTACGATACGATACGATACGATATTACTTTATTTGTCAGATCAAGTCTGAAATTTGACTTGCGTCACAGCAGCTCCATGTCCAACATCAACAGACAAATATCCAGACAAAAATACATGAAACACAAACATTTAACATAACAGCACAATCAATGAGAGAAAAACATGCTCATAGTGCATTCAGCGTGCATTTGATCTGGGATTTAGCTCTGTATTTACTGTGAGGATTGACTGATGCACAAAGGAGTGCTTCAGTCTGACTTTATTGAATCGTGGGACCCTGTATCTCCGATTAGATGGTAGCAGTTCATATTCACTGTTCAGAACATGGTTTGGGTCAGAGATGATGTTGTTGGACAGCCTCACTAGGTTGTTATGATAGGCTGAGTCATAGAGTCTCTGACAGGGTTGACCAACAATCTTTGAGCAGATCTTTAACAGGTGGAGCAGTTTTGATTTTAACGCTGCTGACAAACATTTGTACCAGGTAGTATTGCAGTACTGCAGAATGGACATGATCACAGATGTGAAGAACAACAGAAGAATTTCTCTGCTCGCCCCAAAAGACCTAAGACGGCGGAGAAAATAAATTCTTTGTTTTGTCCTTTTGCACAGATATTCTATGTGCTCTTTCCATGACAGCAGATGGTCAATCATTACACCCAGGTATTTGTATGAAACTCCCTGCTTGATTTTATCTGTATGGATGACAATGGGGACTTTATGGGAGTCAGAAGGTGAGCCAAAAATGATTTCCTCCGTTTTCTTGGTGTTGATCTCAAGAGCATTGTTATCAGTCCACTCGACCACCTGATTTACAGCCTGTTGGTGCAGCTCAGGGTCGTCTGTGTTACTGAGCAGAGATATTATTGCAGTATCATCAGAATACTTAATGATGAACTGATTTGGTGTGTTGGTACGACAATCATCAGTGTAGAGAGTAAAGAGCACAGCTGAACTCACGCAGCCCTGGGGGGCCCCTACATTGGTTGTGATGGCAGATGACAGGGTTTTGTTAACCTTCACAAGTTGCTCTCTACTGGTGAGGAAAGCAGCATACCAGTAAATCAGGTATGGATTTACTTCCATTTTGGCCATTTTTGCCACCAAGATGTCTGCTTGTATTGTGTTGAATGCTGATGAGAAGTCTAGGAAGAGGGCTCTTGCATAGGTGTTACGTTTGTCTAAATGTTTAGTGATGATGTGAACCAAAGTGGCCACAGCATCTTCCGTACCGCACCCTTGTTTATAGGCAAATTGGTATGGATCAAGTTTGTTTTGTGTTGTACTGATAAGGAATCGGAGCAGAATTCTTTCTAGTGATTTCATAATCACTGATGTGAGGGCTATTGGTCTGTAGTCCTTATGTTCTTTTGGGCATGGAATTTTGGGCAGCGGTTTGATGTGTGAAGTTTTCCATGACAGAGGGATGGTGTGCGTGTCAATGGAAGCCTGAAAGATGGGTTGCCACACTGGAGCCAGCTCAGTAGCAAAGTTTTTCAGCAGAAAACCGCTGCACCCATCTGGCCCAGCAGCTTTCTTGGTGTTGGTGTTCTGAAATGTTTTTCTGACCTCTTCGACACTGATGGTAATTGTGTCAGAGGAAGTAGGTATTATGGTTTCGAGCATTTCAGTGCACTTTGCAGAATTATCCAGTGATTCGAAACGGGTAAAGAACGTGTTTAGTTCGTTAGCAAAACAAAATTCATAAAATTCATTTTCTGTCACAATGGGTTTAGCTGAGGATGACATTCCTGTCATGGTTTTCATGGTGTCCCATACTTTTTTGGGGTTTTTGGCTTTAAAAGCATTTTCCAAAAGCTCTCTGTGTGCCAGTTTTGATTCCCTCAATTTTACTTTCAGTTCTTTCTCTGTCTGTTTAAGTGCTCCATAGTCTTTGTTTTTGAAAGCTATTTTCCTGGTATTTATAACGGTTTTAATGTCCTTGGTCACATATGATTTATTATTTGGAAAGATTTGTATTTCTTTAGTGGGAACAACTAGTTCTACACAGAAGTTGATATAATCATTGGTAACAGTAGTTATTTCATCTAGTGAACCTTCCTGAAAAATGTCCCAATCTGTCCAATCAAAACAGGCTTTCAATTGTTCCCTACTTTCATTTGTCCATGTCCTTATTACTTTCTTTTCCGGTTTACTTCTCTTCAGTTTGGTCTTATACACTGGTATCATATTCACAACATTATGATCAGAGTTCAGTATTGGTGGTCTACATTTAGTCACATAGGCTCCTTTAACATTTACAAAGCATTTGTCCAGGATATTGTCTTTTCTGGTGTGATCCTTAACATACTGTTCAAACCCAGGTAACACAGTCTCCAGGCGACATTGGTTCATGTCCCCGAGCACTATTGCCGGGGCATCGGGGTGGCTGAGTTGCAGCTCGTGGACACAGTCAGCGATGGAGCCGGCCGCCAGTGACGCTCTGCCGCTGGGAGGCACGTAAACAACAAACAGTAAAATACACCCGAATTCTCTAGGCAGATAGAAGGGTCTTAACGTCATGCCGAGAATTTCTACGTTGGGATCACAGGTTTTACATTTTACTGAGTATGATCGGCACCACAGATCATTAATATACACACAAATACCGCCTCCTCTGGTTTTCCCCGAGTTCTCATCCCTGTCTGCTCGAACAAGGGTGAATCCGGGTACTTCAAAGAGAGATTCAGGCATCGTAGATTGTAGCCAGCTTTCCGTGAAACATAGTAAAGAGGCCTCACGAAATTCATGACAGTACCTTGTGTATATCCTTAGTGTGTCCACTTTGTTGCTCAATGAGCGCAGATTTGTCAGAATGATGGATGGAAGTGGTGGTCGGCTGAATCTCCGCCGTAGGCGATTCCGAACGCCTCCCCTCCTTCCTCGTCTCTTTTTCCTGATGTTTCTAAGAAGCTCCCGCGGGATGTCATCCAATAACGAAGAACACAGGTGGCTTGGTGTATTCGTAGCAGGCCGATTGCATTGTAGCTCCAGCATAGCCTCACGGCTGTAGCAGCGTATAGGCCGGGCCTCCTCGCCATACCTGTTCGTGTTGTGGCTCAGGTGTGTTTTAAAAAGTTGTATGGCCAGACATGGTCCGCAGAAGGCAAATGTAATCCACAGGATCAAAAGCATGGTCTCTCATAAACGATGTTGCATACAGACAAACAACCAACGTTTAGACACTAATTAGCCCAAAACAAAACAAAAAAAAACACAAGACTGACGGACGGAGCAACTGAGACGCGGTGCGCAGCCGAGCAGCGCACACATGCGTAGAAGCAAAAGAGGTTGCGTTTCTGTAAAAGTACCAGGTGTAATGAACCTCGGGGCAGACCTGCTGTCCAGAGGTGTACCACTATATGCAGACTGGACTCTACATCCAATGGTTGTGAGCCAGCTGTGGGTGCGTTACGGCCGAGCCGCGGTAGATCTGTTCGCATCAAAAGAAAATGCTCACTGTCAGCTTTTCTTTTCAATGCGCGATCAAAACGCACCATTAGGCGTGGACGCGCTCGCGCACGTTTGGCCTCCGGTCCTCCTGTATGCGTTTCCACCCCTGGCTCTGATACCCCCAACTCTGGCCAGAGTGAGGGAACAGTGCCACACAATGATCCTGATAGCTCCGCACTGGCCTGCAATGTACTGGCTGCTGGAGATTTATCAGCTGCTGTGCGGTCAGCCGTGGCAGCTCCCCCTACGCAGAGACATACTGTCTCAGGCGGGGGGGACGATCTTTCACCCACACCCGGAGCGCATGGCCCTATGGGCCTGGCCCGTGAGTGGTACAATCTGAATACAGTGGGTCTCCCGCAGAAGGTGATAAACACTATTCAGACTGCGAAAGCTTCCTCCACCAGGTCTCTTTATGACTGTAAGTGGAGGGTGTTTGAGGAATGGTGCCTTCAAAAAGGGCACACCTCTTTTCAATGCCCTGTCGGAGTGATTTTATCATTTCTACAGGACCTAATTGAAAAACACAGAGCTTTCTCCACGATTAAAGTCTACCTGGCTGCTATTGCTGCATGCCATGTGGGCTTTGAGGGTAAGACGGCTAGCCAACATCCTTTGGTCTGCCGTTTTATGAACGGAGCTCGCAGGCTCCTTCCTGTTTCCAGGTCACTAGTGCCCTTATGGGACTTGACAGTGGTTTTAGATGGGCTCACTCGAACCCCATTTGAACCCCTGGAAGAAGCTGACATGAAGCACTTGTCACTCAAGACAGTGCTGTTACTGGCCCTGGCATCCGCCAAGCGTGTCAGTGACATTCATGCGCTATCTGTACATCCTTCATGCACTCAGTTCGCCCCAGGGCAAACGAGAGTGTTGCTGAAGCCCAACCCTGCCTTTATACATAAGGTGGTTGGTTCATGTACCCCAATTGACATTGAGGCATTTCCTCCGCCGCTGTGTCCCTCCGGGGAACAGCAGCCGAATTTGCTATGTCCAGTCCGTGCTTTACGCACTTATATGGACAGATCAAAAGAGTTTCGTCATAATGACCAACTCTTTGTGTCCTGGGCTAACCCTCAGAAGGGCAAGCCCGTTACTAAGCAACGGCTCTCCCACTGGATTGTGGAAGCGATTGCTTTGGCCTATACGAGTCAGGGTTTGCAGGCACCTTCGGGTCTGCGTGCTCATTCGACTCGTGGTCTGGCTACATCCTGGGCTTTGTTCAAGGGTGTCTCCATCCAAGACATTGTGCCGCTCACTTTTGTCTGCTTTTACAGGCTAGACGTCTCTGCTCCCAGTGTGGCCCGAGCAGTGCTGGGCACCCTGTTGAGTCAGAGCTCTACCTGTTCTGGTTGGTTTGGTGATTTTCTAGATAAGCTCGTCTGGCAATACGGGAGCTACAATATCCCATAGTGAGACATCGAACGGAGTGTTATGAATGAGAACTATAGGTTACTTACGTAACCCCAGTTCTCAGAGTAACATGAAGTGAGATGTCTCACCAGACGGCCCTCCTTGCTATGGTGAAGCGAGAAGAGGTGCTTATTTTGAATGACGCATGCGATGTAGCGCAAGCTACTTATAGGGGGTGGATTCCCTGACGCTGACGTCAAGATCACCTGCCAATCAGGATTGGCGTAATGAGATTGATGCTTCTGTTTGCTCCGCGGATGAGGCGCATCCCATAGTGAAGCTGAGTTTTTTTAATTTTAACAGCAGTGCTCTCTGAACTCAGAACAAGTAAATGAATATGCCTTTTTGTTTTTCTGTCTTTTTCAGAAAATAACCACAACAGTGACAAAGGTGATTATTTCGGCATTGCCAACTTTGGAAGCATGTGGGCCTTGAAAAAGTCCTCAAGAGCCAACAGGTTAGGCTGCCAATTGTCATCTCGGGCTATCGGAATGATGACACTGCCTTTCGTAGTCCAGCCCACAAAGTAGCAAGTCTCTCTTGCAGTGAGGTGAAGCTGACCTTGCACTTGGTGCCAGTAAGGGTGTTCCTCACGCAGGCGGAATGTTTCTCCTTCCTTACTGACACAGAAGCCCTTGATTTGCAATGCTTCACTAATGGCGCTTTCACACTGCAGGCTTGGTTTGGTTTGGTTTGGTTTGGTTTGGCTTGGTTTGGTTTGGCCTTATTAGGCCTGGCTCACTTTAATGCTGCGCTCACATTACAGTTTAGGAGCTGGGGCAGTTACTATAGTAACGCAGTGTAGGCGGAGCCGTGACGTCATCTTCAACGAGCACCTCAGAAAAACAACATCAGCTGTTAGCTGTTAGCTGTTAGCACTCAAGCTCACAGCTCCTCTTATCTGTTAAGAAACTAGACAAAAGTTATAAACAAGTACAAACCACAGACTGTCTGTGTCATGGTGAATACAGTCGCTGGCTTATTTATGTCTGTATAGGCCGTTGTTGTGAGTGTGGACGGTCGGAGCATTGCGTTAGCTTAGCCGACCTCCCGATTTCCCCGGAGAAAAACCCACAGTTTAAAGGGGA
Organism: Gobionotothen gibberifrons; assembly: GCA_943591055.1. Taxonomy (NCBI): domain Eukaryota; kingdom Metazoa; phylum Chordata; class Actinopteri; order Perciformes; family Nototheniidae; genus Gobionotothen; species Gobionotothen gibberifrons. Next base: position 116,767 of record CALSBZ010042054.1, on the reverse strand, counting down.
AAATGGGAGAACACCTCAGGGAGAGCAACAGAGGAGGGATCCCTCTCCCAGGACGGACAGATGTGCAATAGATGCCGTGTGTAAATCGAAGAGATAATATTTTACAGCGTAGGTAGACCGAGTGTTTGGAAATGCATGTGTCTGTAATAAGAAGATGCATCACGCATTTTAAAAGGTTCTTCGCCTCCCGTCTGTCTGCAGACTTGTCAAAGCATTAATTCATGATTTGTACTAACCGGTATCAGTATGTTGTTACTTCGGCATCATTTTGAAACGTGTATTACAATTAAATCACGGTCAAATATGTTTAGCATATTCCGCCCGGTTGTTGGCCCCGCTTGTTGGCCTCGATAGAACCACAAATTTGTCATGCCAGAAAAAAGACGAAAAAGTACCCCCGGGGCCGAACTAGGCCTAGTGTGAGCGCAACCACAAACAGGCCCCGCACGGTTCGGCACGCTTAAAGCGAGCTCCGCGCTGCAGTGTGAATGCGCCATAATTGTCATTTCCCTGGCTCCGTAGGGACACTTTACCTCCAGCACAGCGGAAGACCGTACCAGACCATCTGGAGATGCCCCCACCAATCCTGATTGGGAGAGCCACAAACCTGACTCATGGACCTGCATCTGGGTTGCAGTGGTGAATGCCCTGATGCCCTCACATTCATTCATAGTCCCCCACTGTACAGACAAAACACCATCAAGGGCCTGTTGTTGCCCAAGCACCCTGGCAATAGAGAGGTGAAGTCCCTCCCCATTCCGGTGGGACTCATGGGACCTTATTTCGGAAAAAGTTTGTATTGAAGTCAATGGAGAGAGAAAGATTATCTTTCGATCCCGTTTGAATTGTGCCACAAATTACACCTATGATGTTTGTCAATCTTAAATAATAATTTCCATGTAAAAAAAGTCACAGTTTGTCGTAAAACTGTTGAAATATAAGACTATGAAAAATATGCAACTAGAAAGACTACACATCCCAGAATCCCGGTCCCGCATGCTGGCTCTTACGGAACCGACTAACTCCCCTTGTGTGTATGTACAGCTCTCAACATGCCCAGACTTGGAGTGATTTTCACCTCTTTTAATACTTTTCACCTCATTCTGAAAGAAAGAAGTGAAATGTGCCAACGTGACGGTCGTCTTGGTGTGTGGTGCGAGACGGGAGAGGTAGTTCATTGAGCATTTTACACAAAAAAAGTGTTACTTAGTTTGACGACACATTTTTTTTTTTTTTTACTTGCAAAATTATCTTTTAAATTGACAAACATCATACGAGATCGGAAGATAATATTTCTCTCTCCATTGACTTCAATGCATAACTTTTCGGAAATAAGGTCCCATGGAGCTCAACCGGAAGGGGAGGGACTTCGCCTCTCTAAAAGGGAAGCAGTCACATGCTTTGACCTCAGGACAGCTCCAAAGTTGCTGGCAGTAAAACTTCCTTTCCTGAACAAATGCCAGTTTGGGTTGGTTCGCTGACCAGTGGTAGCCACCTGAATTGCCCTCTGTTGCTCCTCAGACAATGCCATGCTTGCCACAATTGCCTCAGTTCTCTGATGCCCAACAGATTTGAGAATTTCAGGAACAGTAAGTGTTTCCAAGCTGTAGTGTTCCTCTTCTGGCTCGGGGGAGAGAAGCCAAGAAATTCCTGAGAACCTGCCACGATCTTCGGAGGTAGGCTCTCTGTTAAATTAGTTAGAGGAAATAGCTCCTCCACTGAATGTGTACGTTTAGCTGCCTTTGGCTTCTTCCACTGACAGGGGGTGTCAGCATACTTGCCAACCCTCCCAATTTTCGCAGGAGACTCCCGATTTCATTGCCCTCTCCCGGTTTCCTCCCGGGGTCATATTTCTCCCGATTTCTGACAAAATCTGATTTACTCAGGACTGTTTCCACTCGGACTTTAATACAGCTACACCATTGTTTGGTTTCCATGGTAGCACGTCTCTTTAGTAGCGCGGGCAACTGAAAGTCTGAGAGGGTGAGGAAGATATTCACAGAAAACAGAACAAGAATCACTCCTTTCCTGTAAAATACAGGTCCAGCCCACATATGCTCCATCAAGGATGGTGCTTCAGGCCGCAAGGCATTGCACTTACAACTACAATAAGCATGATAATGTTAATCGAATACAGCTCCGGCAATCCACTAGAAACCCCCCCCCCCCCCCCCCACGGTGGTTTTGAAATGCTCCCCATTTCTGAGGTCTCAAGGTTGGCAAGTATGGGTGTCAGTGCCGCTGAAATTGTAAATTGCAAAATTGCAAAGATGGCTAATGCAGCCGCATGACTGCATTTCTCCTGTAGATACCTGTGGTGGCGGATTGTTTTATTATTTAAAATATATTTCTATTTGTAATGCCTCCACAATTATCCCTTTAATTATTATTATAGCCTACTGTATGTTTATTTCATGGATATTTCTGTGTTTTCTGGTGTGTAATATTTGTAATAAAGATTTCATGTGACACATAAAATGGATTCGTTGATGGGAATTAATGTCACTAATATGAATAAATGAACTCTAGGTTAACGGTACTCTTGCTATCACTACTCACCGACACTCTATAAACCTTGTCCCTGACAACACCGGTAAGCACACCTTCGTCTAGGCTGCACTGCTGTACGTGTCCTGACTTACCCCCTGATCCCACCGGGAGCGTCTGCGCCACGCCACGCCACGCTACGCTACGTTGCGTCTGCTGGGTTTTTAGCGTTCGCGGCCACTCTAG
>CALSBZ010042054.1:83060-109034 GCA_943591055.1 Gobionotothen gibberifrons | reverse complement strand
GCAACTCTATATCCACCAGTTAAAGGAAATACAACTAATGTGTTGTGTTATATTAGCTGTACAATTTACCACATATGGTGTTCTTAGTTTCCATACCTCCTGTGTTTTACGAGCGACTTATCAAGTCTTGGCAAACGGCATAAAACATGATTAAACATGATAGTATATAAAACCATGCCCGTATCTATACAACCTATAGAAATGCAAAATATAGCACCTATGTTCAGTTTTTAGCTATGTTGTTATAAAGCTTAAAACAGTATAAATCGAATGAAATGTAACTGATGGATCCATTCAAAGGGATGAACATGTGACATGTTGTGTGGGGTGCTACAGGGTCAAAGGTGTGTGTGCTCATTGAAGCAGCTATATGCTGGATGATTGATTGCTACTGTTTGGCTGTGGTTGTGGGTGATGTGGCTTCTCAATCATTGTTTGATTGTTGTACAACGAAATAATAACTGATCAAGTATATCTGTGAGGTGCAAGATATAGTGAAAACATCTGTTATAGAAATTGTGAGATGAAATGTATTTAACATTGCTGGCTCTAAACTGTATTCTGAAAATGCCATGTCATGTCATGTGGTTTGATTGATTGGGTTATAATCCCCTGGAAGTGGCCGTAGATGTTGTGCAAGAGGGTCTTATGACACCACAGGAAGGAAGTGTTAGATAAGGTATTAACCTGTTGAGTAAGGTAGGAATATTACAGGGCAAAGGGGGGTCTCAGCTAACCTAATTAACTGTTGTAATGTAATTAAGTTTTGATGAGAGAGACTGTTTTACTCAGGAACAGGACGTGACCTTTGGGAGAGACATCACGCTGACACACACACTGTAAAGAAGGAGGGAGGAGCAGCAGACTCAACTCCTCCCTGCATATGTATAAATACTGGGGACATTTCAATGTTAAGTCACTCTTGTTCTGACATGCTGTAGTGATACGTATGGCGGTAGAGCAGGAGTCCGGAGTACTTTGTGCTCTGTATTTTGTATGTATTTCTGTATTGTTGTTTTTACCAGTAAACTCAGCTTGTTGCTTATCCCAGACCCCGGTGTTCGAGTTCTTTCCTTCAAAAGGCTACCCATCAAACGATCGGCGCGGAGCAGATTCAAAACCTTCAACCATCCACTAGGTGGTGCTCCAACAAAAACGGCGTCAGTTTAGACGTAATTCTGTCCTCCTGCTTACCGCATCATTTATGAGAAAACATTTCATAACATTAACACAACATATTCGAGGTGGTTTTAAATAACATATCCGTATTTATTTATTTCTCCAAGTTATGTTTTTGTGTGCACTGAGGAGTCTCAAACAGGCGTTTGTTAAATCATTTTAAGATTGGCTTAATCAATTTGCGAAAATGAATTCTTCATATATGATAAATGAGAGGTAACATTTTATTTATGGTATTATATCCACATATTTCTCTCCATTCTTCCTTCTGCCAACGGTGTCGCAGTTTCTCGTCTCTCCCGTGTTTGTGCTTAGTGCGTACGCATGGGTTAGAGTTTGTGTGGAGGACCGCACGTTTTCCCGTCAAGTTAGTATTTTATAAATCGCAAACATTGCGTAGAAACTGGCGTACGCCATTTTTTTTAGCGTATATCCCTTTATAAATGAGGCCCCTGAACAACAGGCTTGGGGCTTAACTGGTTAAAGTAGCGACAGTAAATGTAGTCATTGTGCAGATTGGGTTATTTGTGTGTTTTATAATTATTGATCGTTCATTAAAGTGTTATCAAAGCTGGTAAAGGTGCAGCTAGTTTTAATGGATTTGTATACTGCAGGGTAGCTTGTGAATTTACTCCAGGTGTAACTAAAGTCTGATTTGAGGGTGCGTTCACACCTGCCTTGTATAGTCCGGTTTAATCGAACCCTGGCGCGTTTAGCCGCTTGGTGCGGTTCATTTGGGTCGGTGTGAACACAGTCCGAGACCTCTTAAGTGAACTAAACAACCGGACTCTGGTCCGCTAAAATAGGTGGTTTCGGAGCGCTTGCTTGCGAACTCTGGAGCGGTTCATTGCTGGTGTGAACGCAGTCCCCACCAAAACATAGGAAGCGTAGTATTTACGTGTCACAAGAACGCGGATATCTTCAAAATCTTTAGCGAAATAGTCTTTCAAGACATCCGCGGTTGTTTAGTTAAAGAATGAAGCAGAATTAAGTGTTGAACAGTGTCGTGTAAAGTAAAAATTCTCCGTCAGCTACATAAAAGTAAGAACACCTGTAGTCGGTGAAACGCCCCTCCTTACACACATTGATTAACATTGCTGTAAATGCGCCAGAGTTAGCCAACAGGCTATTTTTCATCCGTAGTCCCTGGACAGATGTTAAAAGTCATCCTAAAAACAAAAATTCACTTCAAATAACAGGTAAATATAATCAATAAAACAACATTCAACAGAGATGCTTATATTATGATAAAAGCATATATAAAAAACATAAAAACATAAAAACTAAACTAAAATACATATTCACAAAGCAGACAGATAGCAGCAGGTCAAGGCAAATGTGTGCAAACAGAGCGTTTTAAAGTGCAGATGGTGTCAGTGTTGACAGAGCTGACTTTCCACTAACCATGTTTTTAAGTTAGATTTAAATAAAGTGCAGGTGTTTAGTTCTCTAATCGTTACTGGGATTGAGTTCCACTGTTGTGCAGCTTTAAAAGAAAAAGAAGATTGGCTGAATGAACTCTTCCTTAATGGAACAACGCAGTCTCCTCTGGTTGCAGCTCTTGTTGACCTAGTTACAGGTGTGCATATGGTGATAAAATGTCTTAGCGGAGGTGAAGTAAGGCCGTGTATTATTTTGTACATGAGACAAGCATTTGCATATCTCATTACATTTTCCCAGCTCAACAAGTTATATTTTGTGAGTATTGGGCAATGATGAGAATAAACTGATTTCTTATCTACTATTTTAAGTGTTTGTTTGTATAATGATTCCAGGGGTTTAAGAGTGGTTGTACAGGCATGGGACCAGGTTGTTAAGCAGTATGTGATATGAGATAGAACCATAGAGTGCATGTACATCAGAGCCGCCTCTGTTGACATGCAGTTCCTGGTAAACCTCAAATTGGACAGACTGAATTTGACCCTGTTGCAAACCTTTTTCACCTGAGCCTTAAAATTGAGTCTTGAATCAATTAAGACCCCCAGGTATTTGTACTGTGACCTGTAGCCTCTCCCCGGACACAAACACATCTGGCTCAACGCAGGAGGACTTGGTTTTGGTGAAGAACATACATACAGTTTTACTGACATTTAGTTGCAGACAGCATTGCTCCAACCAAGCTGTTACATGAACCATCTTGTTCGTCAGTTCATTAGCCACTTGTGTCAGACTGCCTTCGTGAACATAAATGACAGTATCATCAGCATACATTTGGATGTTTGTGTCAGGACATATCGATGGTAAGTCGTTTATATAAAATGAGAATAACAATGGACCCAGAATTGACCCTTGTGGGACACCTGTGGACAGCTGGAGGTTAGATGATTGATTATTCTGTACTCTGACATACTGAGAACGGTTGAACAAATATGATTTTATCCATTTAAGTGTTTGTGTGGAGAAGTTAATGCTGGATAGCTTAGATATGAGTTTGCTGTGATTAACAGTGTCAAAGGCCTTCTTTAAGTCGAGAAACACTGCTCCTACAACACCACTTTTATCCATTTTGGATTTGACTGATTCTTAGTATTACATTATATGCTTACAGTGCTCATTTTATGTTGCTATGATTTTGGAATAAATAGACAAAATCACCAATCCCATGTTTTGATGGGTTGGATAGGAAACGAAGGGAACAGTCACAGAAGAAAGTTTTAGCCTGCAATATTAATGTAGCAAGGTCAGGTGCACACTGTAGGAAGACAAAGAGTTATTCAGAACAGAACATCGCTCCAGCCTTGAGATATGGGTGAGAGATTCGCTCCCAAGCTGGGAATCAGTAATGAAGGATTCCACTCTTTCTGTATAAACTTTAGCAAAAACTAATTACTAGGATAACGACAGAGTAGGGAGGAACCTTCACAGGCCGGCCGAATGCTGATTGGAAGATCGTGTTGCCAAGAGACTTTTGTCTAAGTCTGTGCACCAACGAGAGAGAGCCAAAGTCTAAACCACGCCAAACAATCATAAATGCATGGGAAAATCCCTGTGTAATAAAATGTATTGACCCACGAGGTTCGAGGCTCTTTACGGAAATGGCGGTTACAGATAACAGCTTTGCTGCCTATGATTTCTATGATGTGACGAGTCCTTGGCCAAGTGAATATATATATATTTGGATCAACATATGTGTATTCCTATTTAATTTTCACTGTGATATGTTTGGAAGAGATTGCTCACTAACGTTTTGAGAAGATATACACTTTATATATCAAGAATAAATCACGTTGTCACAATCATTTCATGAGAAGAGGTACAAAATAGTGTATTCCAACATTAATGGGCAACAGAGTATATTGGCCTTAATCGTGCAGGATAATGTGTTTTCAGGGAGGACCATGCAGCTGCTTTCACTTTCAGATGTTGATTACTGATATTTGTAAGTTGTGTATTATGGAAGATTGTAAGATGTCAATGAAGTACAATTTAATATAATCATTCAATCATTGTTATATTTGATACAGAAACACAGAAGTGTTGTGATAGGTAACGAAATGGATTTATTGAGATGTTAACTATAAAGTAAAAAAATATTTTTGCGGTTCCATTTATTTAATTATTCGATGCCTCTTTTTCATAGGCCATATAGCCTTAGCTAAATGATCTCTGTCTTTGTTTGTTAAAACACATGAGTGATCCAGCAGTGCGGAGGCAGAAAGTAGTTCCATGAGTCTGGCAGGTTGATCAGGTGGCAAGGCTTCTGGTTCCAGCTTCTGGAGTAGATGGAAACATGCTTGATTTGCTTCTACGCCACGCCACGCCACGCTACGTTCCGTCTGCTGGGTTTTTAGCGTTCGCGGCCACTCTAGTCAATGGGTGCTATTCCATCAGACCCGCTGCGCCACGCTACGCCGCAACTCGAAGCGTCCCAGAAGCTCCTCGCCGCAAGGAATTTCTAAAATATAGGATGAATCCTATTTTTGACGCGGCGCAGCCGTAAGGTAATGTCGGGCAGGCAGGAAGTGGAACGTTCAGACCATATATAGCATATATACACGCACACTTTTGCAGCCCCTATCCCTCCGTAGTCTTTCAAGTAGGAGGAGAAATGCCAGCGTTCTCCTCCGGTTTACAGGCACTGTGTAAATTATATATATAGAATAATTATGATGATGAATGCATTGTTTTACCACTAAAATACAGCAACATATCTTTGATTCATGTCGTTTATAACTGGGATATTACAATTATTCTTAACTTTGTCTGTAGTCTACAACACAACAAAATAGGAAATAACAACAATAAACACGATTTAAACAGACACAAACATAAACCATGTAACTACGTAGCCTACTTGTAGAAGTACAAATGTCCAGGAAATATTCCAAAATCAACAACAACTGCGAGGCTGCACATATGACGCTCCGCTTCCACAACGTTTTGAAACGCGCCAGGTGGGTTACGACGCAGGAGGAGGTCGCAGCACGGCGTAGCCACAACGTAACGTAGCGCAGACGCTCGCAGTGGGATCAGGGGGTAAGTCTTACTTGACAATTGAATGTAGACAAACTAACTGTATTAAATACAGTGACCTTCCTTTCTCACTGTGAGGCCTGTCAACATTACACTACTCAGTCTCACTTTTCATCTGTGAGAAGGTGGATAATGAGGATCCATGTCATCGGAATTAAAGGTAATGTCCTAAAATGGTTTCAATCCTATCTGTCAGAAAGGACGTTTTCTGTGCATCTTGGCCAGTATTCTTCAGCTGCAGCCCCACTAGTATATGGGGTCCCTCAAGGTTCTATCCTAATCCCCATTTTGTTCAGTCTGTATTTCCTACCTCTGGGGTCAATTTTTAAAAAGCATAACATGTCTGACCATTGCTTTGCAGATGATTTGCAGTTATACCTGCCTATAAAAGCAAATAAGGAATCTAGGATTGCCTTGCTTATGTTACACCACTCAGACCGCAAGGGTATTATAGGTGTAGAAAACGTTCATTTATTAAATTCCACAAGGCACATGTGCAAGATGTCAGCATCTCAAACGATCTCCAAAAACAACACACCGACACACTTCTTCTGTTCATCTCCAGCATGAAACAATAATGAACCATCAGGTGATCTGCCCCCTTGTGGTATAAACATGCATGTGCAGTTAGACAACCTCAACCTTATGGGTGCTACATTCCTCCCCTGCAAACTAAATGTTGTCCTCAACATTAGCATTCATAGCACAACATTGATTATGGAACTTTCGGATCAAAACACATTACATTGACATTCACATTACCTACTGTATGGCAGTGGCTTGAAAACAAGTAAATGTTTTTAAATGTTCTTCACATTTCACTATTATAGTACACAACTTTTAACAGTACAATTAACAGTAACCAGTTGGTTCAAAAACAGTCTATGTTACTGTATCCACATTTTAGACAGTCCATATTAATCCTCTCAGTAATATCCTACAGGAACAGGAATAGGATGAACCATGTACGTCCCAAACACCTGTGGAGATGGCCAGGGCACATTGTATTGTCCATATGCTGGTGCAAGAGCATTAACATAAAGTAGGTTTATGTGAAGCCCCACCAAACGATGAACAGGATGACCCAATGTCTCATAAGTCAGTGTTTCTCTGGGTCGTTTCTCTCTCTGTGACCTGCGTGGTTGTGTGTCAAAAGGGTCATTTTCTTGAACATTTGGCAGGTTTGCAGGCTGACCAGTTTGTGTTAGCTCTTGAGTGTCACTAGTGTTATTGTCCATAAACATCTGCACAGGATTCTCCTTTCTGAACTCCTCTGCGTCAACGTCTAGTTGAGACTGATATGTTGTGTTAGGAAAGGCTGTAGGTGAAGCATCCTGCTCTTCAGACTGATGATGTCGATGTCTCAACCTATTAGCCCAATAATACTCATCCTCATCTGAGCTTGCTGACTCCTCTATTTCACCTGGTTCAACACATGGTTCAACATCCTGCTGTGCTTTCCTTTGCTTTTTCTGCGATTGTCTTTGTACCGTGCTTTGTGCTGGTTCCTCAAGTAGCAAAGCATTACATGGCATGAACATATTGCGATGGAGGATCCTATTTCTTCCTGTTCCACGTTCTGGCTTTACCTCATAGACCGGGCTGCTTTCTCCTTTCCGAGAGACTACAATATGTATCTCATCTTCCCAGTATGAGCGTAACTTTCTGGGTCCACCACGCTCAGACATATTCCTCACAAGGACCCTGTCGCCTGGTGAAAGCACTGCACTTTGCCTTTTTTTAATCATAGCTTTTTTTCCCTCTTGCTGTAGTCTTTTGAATATTTCTGGATGCAATGTCATAAGCCTCTTTCATTTGTTGCTGCCATTTTTTAGCATACTCATGATGAGAATTACATCCTTCCCCATCATTTATCTCAAAGATTAAATCAATTAGCAGACGGGGCTTTCTCCCAAAAAGCAGATAGAATGGGGAATAACCAGTTGCTTAACTGGTTGTACAGTTGTAAGCATGTACCACTTTAGTTACATAGTCACTCCAGTTTCCCTTTTTCTCTTCATCCAAAGTCTGCAGCATTGAAAGCAAAGTTCGGTTAAATCTTTCTGCCGGGTTCCCCTGGGTGGTAGGGAGTTATTTTAGAATTGTTGATTCCTGAGTACTTCTGCAGTTGTCTGAAAAGCTGGTTCTCAAATTCTCTACCCTGATCATGATGTATTTTAGCAGGAAAACCAAATTGCAATGCAAAATCATTTTACCTGATTTGTTTCGGGTTGGATACGCCTGGGCAAATGTAGTGAAGTTATCAATTATCACTAAAATATATTCATACCCTCCCTTGCTTTTTCAAGGTGAAGGTAATCTATGGATACCATTTCAAATGGTGATGTTGCAGGTAAATGACACATAGGGGCTCTGGCATGCACTGTAGGTTTTTTTTGGATGTTACATGTGCACACCTGAGTGATGAAAAACTCAATGTCTTTCTGCATCCCAGGCCAATAAAACCTGTGTCGTGCGAGGTGTAAAACTCGTTCGACCCCCAAATGACCCATTTCACAGTGAAGGTACCTGTACACCAGTCCTCTGTACTGCTCTGGAAGCACGATTTGCAGTTTTGCGTTTCAACTAGGGATGCACGATAATTATCGGCCCGATATTAGGAATTATGACGTCATACCGATAAACCCGATAACAGTATTAATAGCACCGATAACATACAATATATTTTTTGGGTAAAAAAAAGAAAAAAATACTGCGGTGTGGGTGGATTGGGATGAGGGGCGCTTGTTTTTCACTCGGCTCCTCCCGTTTTGCCAGTACTGTGGTATTAGTGGTTTAGGAAGAGGGGAGTTTTTCACAAATCCAGCGCTCCCTAACTCATGCCTGTGCGGCCGTGTAGCCAGGAGAGTAAACAAACATGTCGTCGGTGGTATGGGACTATTTTAAAGTTTCGGAGGTAGACAGTTCGCTTGCTATTTGTAACAAATGCAATGCAGAAGTTCCACGAGGAGGGAAAAAGTCAACGACCTACAATACTTCCAACCTGATCAGTCATGTCAGAAACATCGCCATCGCTACGATGGTGTGTTTAAAGCGTACGAAGATGCCTGCGCTGCTAAACTAGCGGCTAATCCAAAGACAGCTGCAAATGCACCGGGGCTTTTACTTATCAACGAGGCTTTTGAAAAAGGCAAGAAGTTTGCCAGAAACGACCCCAGGGCTAAAACGATCTCTAACTTCATCATAGAAATGATGGCGCTTGACGACCAGCCCTTCTCCCTCGTCGAAGATAAAGGATTCAGTCGGCTAATTCATCATTTGGAGCCCAGGTTTATCATTCCAAGCCGCCGCCACTTTTCAGACGAGTGTTTACCAGCCAAGTATAATGAGATCGCCACACTCCTTCATACTCTGATCGATAACGATATACAGGACATAAGTTTCACCACGGACATATGGACCAGTGATGTTAGCCCCGTTAGCATGCTAGGTCTGACGGCGCAGTGGCTGGACAAAGACTACAAACATTGACTGATTGACTCAATTATGTTTATTTGGGGAAATAAATATGGTCACTTTGAAGAGTCAAAACTGTTCTTGGCTTTGTTTTGTTCATAGTAGTAATGCTCATGTCATTTGCTCACTACTAGTCTTTTTTTTACCACCAGGTGTGCAAAAACTACAGGTACATTTAATATCAAATCAAATCAAGTTTTATTTATATAGCACATTTATAAGCGATTTTTGGTCGAGCCAAAGTGCTGTACATAATAAAAATAGCCTACAGTAGGGACACTTTGCAGCAGGTACATTTAATATATATATATAATATTATTATCGGTTATCGGTATCGGTATCGGTCTTGAGAAGCAGGAAGTTATCGGTATCGGTATCGGTTTCAAAAAACCAATATCGTGCATCCCTAGTTTCAACACACCCTCTTCTGAAACAAATAGTATTTTCCATTCATGTAACAGTTGCTTAACTTGTGCTGTTTCCATGTTCATGAGCTTCCTGTCTGGTCTGTCTCCCAACTTCTTCAGGTTGAGTACACGGGATATGGCAGGATCTTGAGACTGGGCCTGCAGTAACTCCTGTTGCGATATTTTAATGTCAGGCTGATTATCTGCAGTTACCTCCTGAATATGTGGGCTGCAGGTTATAGCTGAGATCCAGTCCACCTCACACTGTTTTTGTGTCTCAGCTGCGTGAAGTATTGCGCATAACACTTCAGGAGAGCATTGCTCTGTGCACTCCCTCATGTAGAAGTCCATACTCGCAGGCATGCGGGACAAGAAGTCTGCATCTGTGTTGCTTTTTCCTGGGCGGTATTTCAGAGTTATGTTGAAGTCGGCCAGCTCAGACACCCAGCGATGTCCAGTTGCATTCAGTTTAGCTGTGCTCAGGACATAAGTGACAGGATTGTTATCACTGTATACTGTAACAGAAGGAGCATAAAACAAATAATCTCTAAATCTGTCTATTACAGCCCACTTCAGTGCTAAAAACTCCAGTTTCCCTGAATGCATTTTCGCTACTGGAACATCATCAGATAACTTAATGTCCATATTTAGGTTCTTTATGTAGCCTACCTCATCTTTGTGTGTAGCAAACACACCTGACTCCTCCCTGAGCATTTGTTTAATGAATGTTTGTTGTTCACTTGTCAGGTGGTTCACATTAACAGGTGGATCCCACAGTTTGCCTTGGCCATCACTCTGACACTTTTCTGTGGTTGGGTTGGGTGGAGTTTGACCATTTTCAACTACCACCGAGCTAACCTGATGTTCCTCTGAGTAAACAGGGTAGAAGTCTGTTATTCTTTGTATGCTCCCTATCACAATTTTACCTGGCACTGTGATGTCATGATGAGTGGTGTTGCTCACGTAGATGTTCACTATGCGAGCAGAGCAAGATACATTTATCAACTGACAGGTTATTTTGAGTCCCTCCTCTAGCGAGAGGTTCTCGTCAGGTTCAAACAGCATTTCGGTTTTAACTTTAAGGTTGGTTTCGACAGAGCAGGTAATGCACTGCATTTGCCTCCCTGGAACTACCACAGATGCCCTGTCCTGACTGGGTGGGTAACATCCTCATGTGTAGCTCCCTGAATGAGGTTGAGTAGTGCTTCTGCCTTTGTTGTCCCTAGCCTTAGTGAGTTTCTGAGCAGAGCTATTCGTTCACCAAGTGGTCCTCCTCTCCCCCCTTTCAAAATCTCCTCAATAGCATTAAAACCTATTATGGGTCTCTGTGCAATGTCCCTGCTCACTAGTATTATAACTATAATCTCATCAGAACATTCTATTTTAGCTTTTGGATCACATAGGCTAAGACTAACCTCAACCCAACCCTGAAAAAGGATTTCAGAGCCATTGGCCGCTCTCGAGTCCAGCAGTTCATTTTCACTCAGAAGGTCACTGATGGGATGGATTGTCAAATCAGGTAAGTTCTGGGACTTCCATGCTTCACTCACGATAGATACCTGTGCACCTGTGTCCCACAGGGCTTGAGCCTTGATGTTATTTATTTAAAACCAAGCAAGACATTTTCTTCCTATCAGCTGTGCAACTCTCTTGCGTTTCATGCGAAGGTTGTGTGAGTGAGCTGGTTGGTCACCATGTTTCATATTCGGTTTCAAGGGTACTGAAGTGTGGCTGGTGAGGTGAATGTTTTTGTCCTCCTGCCTTCTTTATGAGCTTTTGGGCTTAACTGGTGAGGTATGATTAGGATGTGGATCATTGTGGGACTTGGATTCTAAGGTCATGACATGTCCCTCAGTCACAGCCTCTGCCAGTTTCCCTGCGGCTTCTGTTTTTCTCCAACTCTGCAGCCTTTTGCCCAATGTGTTTCACTGCCACACCGGAAACAATGGTTGCAGTCTTTGTTGTCTTGCTGACATGCTATGCATCTTCTTCTCGGTCTCTTAACAGCATTTGCAGGGGTTTTATATTGAAAATCAACAGTTTGCAAGAGTGAAGCTACTTGTCCTGTAAGCTCTCTGATTGCTGTATTGCTCTCTTCTATTTTTATAAATAGGGAGTTATCTTTTGTTGGTTTGCTAGTTTTAGCAGATTTGGGAGTTGTTAAGGGGATGCTTTCATCCTCACACTGCTCTACGGAGTTCAAACCTGCTCTATGACTGGCTTTGGTTGTAGCTTTCATCTTTTGAGCCCGCTCATTTTCATTATATTGAGCATTTTGCATTTTCTGCAGCAGTAACTCATCTGTACTGTTCTCGTCTTGCAGATACATTCTCATCTCTGCTCTTATGTTGTCATTTGACAGGCCTGTCATAATAGACTGAAAACACTGACTTTGGACTAGCTCTTTGTTATATCTCAGGCCAGACTGGGCACGTTCAGATGCAAACAGGACTTGTTGGCGCAGATCCAACACTCGGATGAGAAAATCAAGTGATGTTTCACTGAGTCCCTGCACAGCTATTGTTAGTTGCTGGTAAAGCACAGTTGCATCCTTTTCTGCATAGTGGGCTCTCAATATTTGTCTTAGAGTGGATAGGGTGAGATCAGTTTTTCCCTCTAAGTAACTCCTTAGCTTCAATCAATTCATAATTTCTATTTCAGGATAACTTTTCCTTAACCCACTGTCAATCTGGTGCTCAAGGCTACCAAAAATGTAGTGCATCTCTTGAGGTTGACTCACCAACCTCACCGTTAATCCTGAAGTCCTTTCTGAATCCATTGGATACAGCAGCACAGCAGCTGTTGTTGCTGATGGAGTCCCTGCCTCTGCGCTGAGTTTAGTTTGCCGGGGCCACCATGCCCGCGCGCTGCTCCTGAGATGACAAAGGCCGCGTGTGACCTCCCTGTTGAGCTCCCCTCGTGGGTTGCACGGGCTGATCCACCTGCTCCTCTCTCTCGTGGGCTGCATGCGGCGCTGCTCCATCGACGACGGTCTCCGGCTGGCTCTCTTGAAGAATGTCCAGTAGATCGTTTAGTTCCAAAAGCACGGACATTCCTTCATCCTCCATCTCCAACAGTTTCTTACTTTCACAAAACTGTATAACGTGCTTAACCAGAGCACGTCTGCCTTTATTTTGAATGTCCACATATCCTTTTCCAGTGAGGTTGCTACACTCACAACACTGCTGCAATTCCTTTACAGTCAGTCCTAACAGTTTTTTTTCTATCTCATTTAGAAAATCTTCTCTGTGATCTGACATCTTGTTTCTGACCATACGAAGTTCGACCGGACTTTTTCACGGGAAAAACAACACACGAGGCGGAGCCGTACTAGCTACACTACACTTGAACTGTTAGCTTAGCCTAGCTACAAACCACGTTACCCGTCGCTCTCCAGTATCCGTCTTTATCGTGCTTTTCCGGGAACCTTTCGCCGTGAAGTTAATGATCTCGGTAGGACCTCCAAATTGTTACACCACTCAGACCGCAAGGGTATTATAGGTGTAGAAAACGTTTATTTATTAAATTCCACAAGGCACATGTGCAAGATGTCAGCATCTCAAACGATCTCCAAAAACAACACACCGACACACTTCTTCTGTTCATCTCCAGCATGAAACAATAATGAACCATCAGGTGATCTGCCCCCTTGTGGTATAAACATGCATGTGCAGATAGACAACCTCAACCTTATGGGTGCTACACTTAGCTGTCTGAAAGACATACAATCATGGATGGAAATCAACTTCTTGACTCTCAACGAAAACAAGACAGAGATTATAATATTTGGACAGTCTGAACTCCTGGATGGCTTTAATAGTGTACTCGGCCCCTTAGCCTCCTACAGCCGTCCCTCTGTCAGAAAACTTGGAGTCATCTTTGACAATTGTTTTAAATTCGACAAACAAATAAGCAGTTATTACGAGGCCTTGCTCAGCCTTACTCACCAAGAGCCCAGCGCCTAGCCTTCTTACAGGCAAAGTCACTGATCAAGTCCTTGAAGTCCAGCTTTCAAGCCAACTGGCTTTCAATGGACAGCATGGCAAGACTGCAAAGCCTTATGGGGGACAGGGCTGCTGAGCCTAAATATGGATCTGTTGGTCCTGCCACCAGGGGGAGGGACAACTGATTTAGTATGAATAGCTGCTAAAAATGTACCTGCATTTATTAAATGTCAGCTAAAAGAGGAGTGATATTAAAAACCTCTGAATTTTCTGTGAAGATATTAACAGTACTTAATGTCAGCAAAACATTACAATTATTATTTAAAATGGACTACGCTTAGCTAACAGACTAATTTCCACCACTCATGGACCACACCCACCTTTTATTTTTGAAAAACTGGGTGACATACTGTCGCCCTTAAATCCCTCTCTTTTGTCTTTCTCTCCTTTCTTTTGAAAGCCTGACTTTGTTAGTCGTTGAGACATCGTAGACATGTAAGTACTAGCATCCCTCCTCACATGCTCTCACTCTCTGCTGCTAGAAAGTGCGGTGCCGCACAGCGTTTGGTGGCAGGACCAAACCATTACATGTAAATAGAGGGGGTGTACAGAGGCTTTGGATAATTAACTTTTGGAAGAAAAAAAGTGAAATGAATCGTAAGTTTAGTGAGTACATTATCAATATAACGTTATATTAATGTTAATTATTGATGATTGATGAAAGGTTACTTAATGTTTTAAAAATGTTTGGGGCCCCTGTCAGTCACGGGCCGTTAGAATCGTCCTAACTTTTCACCCCCTTACGGCGCCCCTGCTTGTCTGACTTGTTGCACCGCCATGCTCCAGCTAGAGCATTGCGATCAGCTCAGCAAAAATATGTTGGTGGTTCCTCGGTGCAGGAAAAAAACCTGAGGTGACAGGGCTTTCAGTGTTGCAGCTCCCAGACTGTGGAACAGCCTCCCAGTACATATCCGGACTGCTGAGTCTGCTTTTTAAATCTCAGCTAAAAACTCACCTCTTTGCACTGGCTTTTAATACTAGTTGAACATTACATTCTTACTAGGGCCGGGACTTTAACGCGTTAATTAAGATTAATTAATTACACAAAAATGAACGCGTTAAAAAAATTAACGCATTTTAATCGCACTTATTTTTGCACCGCGGAACGTTTCTCACTGGATGAGTTTTAGGCGTACCGATTATACTGGAGCACCAACTAACGTTCATGACTTCAGACAACAACAAACCACAGTGAACAATTCAAACATGAACGAAGAAGCTGATGAGACCGCTTTGGTTGGCCCCGTGGATGGGAAATTTTGTTTAAAAAAACGGACGGATGGAAGCGTCGATAAGAGCACGGTTATGTGCAAATTATGCAAAAAGGAATTCGCATATCACCGCAGCACATCAAGCCTCAAGTATCACCTCAATGCAAAACATATAGCAGCTAGCGTGGAAGCTAGTGTGGACGTTAGCCCGACTCCGAGTACAAGGACCCAACCCATACTCAACCAGATGACTGGTTTCAGGGCCAGGATAACTAAGTCCACGTCTGAACAAATAACCAACTCCCTAGCTCACTGGATTGCACTCGACTGTAGACCACTTGGAGTGGTAGAAGATAAGGGGCTGCAAAAAACTGTTGGTAAATCAACAAAGTCTGTTATGGCCTCTGAAGCAACAGAGAGATGTTTTCTAATAGTCAGGGTTTCCAATGTTCTGAATGTACTTGAAAGTATTGTGTTTTACTTAAAAACAAAGTGTTATAGTTTACAGAAGGTCTACCTACCTATAGGCTACCAGCTAATAGTGCTCACTTCCTACGGTCATGTGTCTGACCCTCCACTGATGCTGTACACTAAGTTTGGTGTTGAAAATCAAATAATTGAAATTTAAGTTAATATTTCACTGCTTTTAACATTATATCAAAGTAGGCGGAGCTTAGGGATACGAGTGGATAATATGTAGAGCAGCGTCACCCGGACAAGTGTGCAACATTTCAGGTCCGTGAGACTTACGCTGCGACTATGTACATTTTTCGAAAACTGAATTTTCATAGGTGGTGCTAGCGAGCATGTTTGAAATGTTGAACCCATCGACTCCAGAATGTAAAATGTTTCACCCGTCCTGCCGGCGTTGCCAAATGTCGCTACATGAATAGTGTCGTATAGCCCTCAAAAACAGGTCGAATGTGCAGAACGAGGAAAATAAGAATAATAATTTTTCACAGGCTACTATAACGAAAAAACATCAATATTTTAGATCAAATAAAGTATATCTAATCTTATTATCTTAATTGTAATTCAATAATATATAGTCTTTATATATTAAATAATCATAATAATAATGTAAATGTTTACACTTCTTTATTTTTTATGCTCATACTTTTACCTTTACGGCCCCTACACACGGCCACGGGCGTTGACGCTTGCCGGCGGGCGTGTCTGAAGCTCGACCAACAACCAATCACATGAATCTCCCGCCGCAGACACACAAGCACGCAGTTTGATTGGCTAGAGCTTGTACTCCCACATGGAAGGAATATATATGAACCTATATATTTTTAATATATGTCACATATATGTTTAACATATATGCGACATATCTGAAATTGGACCCCTACATATATGTTTCTGAACATATATGTACATATATATCCATATATGCACATATATGCACATATATGTAAAACATATATGTGCATATAAGTTTAGCCTACATGTGCATATATGTTTATTTACACTTATGTTCAAGGATTATACATTATTACATTTTATTATTATTACATGTTACTTGTTAGACGCTTTTATCCAAAGCGACTTACATACAATCCCCACAGGAGCAATTTGGGGTGAAGTGTCTTGCTGACTGCAGTGGGGTTTGAACCTGTGACATCTGATCCCCAGACCAAGGCTCTACCCTCTGCGCCACACTCCTACATAGCCTACCTACATAAACAAATACAACACACAAAATGTATAAATCATTAACATACATTTATTGTCAATAAATGTCAATTATTTAGTCTGCTTTTGGCGAACCCTGAGCTCTGTCAGCTTGTTGTTGATGGCTGTACCCAGCTGGCCCTTTGTTGTGTGTGTCTCCTCAGGAGTTTCTTCGTCGCCATTCAAGTAATTCTCTTCATTAAAATCTCGAACACAGTCAATCGGCAGAATGCTCCTAAGTCCCTTGTCACTACCTTCTGTCCACTCCACCAAGGCAAACGTGCACATGGTGACATTAATGTAATTTCATTTGTATGTTTGTTCTGTCTGTTGTGTTTTCCTGTATCCGCGAGCGGTTGGAATTTGAATGTGCATATATGTGGATTAATAGGAGATATACGTGTCATATATAGCTCATATATTTCCACATATATGCCAAAGTCAGGTTCATATATTTGCATATATCTCAGGTTTGCGGATTGCCCAAGACAATTCAATGTATATATACATTGAATTGTCTTGGGCAATCCGCAAACCTCAATCTGTATTGAATGGAAATAAGTACAATGATTAATTCATGTAGTTATATAGAACTTTGGAATAATATGCACATTACCACATTTCCTTGCAAAGACCTATATATATGTAGGCATTCTGTATGACATATATGCAAAAAGACAGATATATGAGCTATATATGAGGCATTATGTAGGAGATATATGCAAATATATGAACCTGACTTTGGCATATATGTGGAAATATATGAGCTATATATGACACATATCTCCTGTTAATCCACATATATGCACATATATGAACCTGAATATGGCATATATGCAGCATATATTCTGCATATATTTGCCATATATTGGCATATATGTGCATATACTTTCTTTCCGTGTGGGCTGGCATATGATTCGATTGGCTGACGCCTCCGTTGAGGCGTCAAAAGTAGAACATTGCTCTACTTTTGAAGCGAGCAACGCGAGAGAAGCTACGCTTTGCTCCCGCAATGCAGTTCGGCAAATCGTGACGTCACCCCATTCAAAGTGAATGGGCAGAAGCGTTGAAGCGTCAACGCCCGCCGCCGTGTGTAGGGGCCGTTACAATAGTTTGCTTTAATATGCAGTATATTTTTTGTAATATTATTGTGGTGTTTTTACACAGTACAGTAGATCGAAGTAAATCAACATATACATTAAGATAAGATAAGATGGACCTTTATTAATCCCGTGGGGAAATTCAGTTAAAAAAGCAACAGGGTGAGAGTGAAAAACAGGATAGCACAGATTCACAAAGATTGACAAAATCAAAAACAAGATCAGCGATAAAAAAATAAATAATAATAATGAGAAACTATGAAATAAGAAATTAATACAATTCAAATGTAATTATCATATGTTATAATGTGTTGTATTATTAAGTAATATCATACATTAACCCCATTATAGCAGATGCCACATTGAATGGATGAACACATTTATGCATCAATAATTACAACGGAGCATTTCTAAATATAAGTTGTAAAAATAGTTTTGTATTTAATACTAATAACATAATGATTAATTTTACTTTCAGATGATAATACTTTTCACTTGGGCAATTGACCATTTTGAATGCAGGACATATACTTCTAATACGTATTTTTATCTAGGTAAATAATCTGAATACTTCTTCCACATCACTGTTTTAAAAACTTTAATTCAATGTTTGATATTTCCAGAGACCCTTTCAGACCACTGCTGGAGAACAGAGAGTGTTGTCACATTCCAATGGGCCATTACTTTTGAAACAAACAGTCACAGCCCTGCATTGATATACAGATGAAGCACTTAATTTCGGACTCCAGCTTAGCTGTTCCTGCCTACGCCCAGTTTCGAGGAAGGTCAAGCCCTCCCACTATTTTCCAAGAGGGCGTTGCCAGATTTTCAATTTCAGGTTTTCAATGATCCATTGCAGCTGGCTTCATTATAATTACATTTATTTATAACGGGGGCGGTCTCAAGTCAAGCTGGAGCTTTCCCTTGAGCGAGGGCAGACCACTTACCAATCACTGCCCTTGCGTTTCAAACTGTCCGAAATTAAGTGCTTCATCTGTAAGGGAGCTGTGGGGGGTGGTGAACGGTATATGGTCAATGTTTGTTTAAAAATGTTTGCAGTTGCGAAAGCTCTAAGCCAATTGGACATGGACCAAAAAAAGGATCAGAGTATCTACACTGAACAAAAATATAAATGCAATACTTTTGTTTTTGCTCCCATTTTTCATGAGATGAACTCAAAGATCTAAAACATTTTCTATACAGTATACACAAAATAACCATCCATCCATCCATCCATCTTCTCCCGCTTATCCGTGGTCGGGTCGCGGAGGTAGCAGTTCCAGCAGAGAGCCCCAAACTTTCTTTTCCCTGGCCACATCAACCAGCTCTGACTGGGGGATCCCAAGGCGCTCCCAGGCCAGCGAAGAGATATAATCCCTCCACCTGGTCCTAGGTCTACCCCTTGGTCTCTTCCCAGCTGGACGTGCCTGGAACACCTCCCTAGGGAGGCGCCCAGGTGGCATCCTAACTAGGTGCCCGAACCACCTCAACTGGCTCCTTTCGACGCGAAGGAGGAGCGGTTCAACTCTGAGTCCCTCCCGGATGACTGAACTTCTCACCTTATCCCTAAGGGAGACGCCAGCCACCCTGCGGAGAAAACCCATCTCGGCTGCTTGTATCCGCGATCTCGTTCGTTTGGTCATGACCCATCCTTCATGACCATAGGTGAGGGTAGGAACGAGAGCTTTGCCTTCTGGCTCAGCTCTCTTTTCGTCACAACGGTGCGGTAAAGCGACTGCAGTACCGCTCCCGCTGCTCCGATTCTCCGGCCCATCTCACGCTCCATTGTTCCCCCACTCGAGAACAAGACCCTGAGATACTTGAACTCCTTCACTTGGGGTAAGGACTCATTCCCTACTTGGAGTGGACAGTCCATCGGTTTCCTGCTGAGAACCATGGCCTCAGATTTGGAGGTGCTGATCCTCATCCCAGCCGCTTCACACTCGGTTGCGAACCGATCCAGTGAGTGCTGAAGGTCGCAGACCGATGAAGCCATCTGAACCACATCATCTGCAAAAAGCAGTGGTGCAATCCTTAGTCCACCGAACTGCAGACCCCCTCCCCCCCGACTACGCCTCGAAATCCGATCCATGTATATTACAAACAGGATTGGTGACAAAGCGCAGCCCTGGCGGAGGCCAACCCTCACCGGAAATGGGTCCGACTTACTGCAGAGGATCCGGACACAGCTCTCGCTTTGGGAGTACAGAGATTGGATGGCCGGAATCCGCATTGTTCCTCCTCAATCTGAGGTTCGACAATCGGCCTGACCCTCCTTTCGAGTACCTTAGAGTAAACTTTCCCGGGGAGGCTGAGTAGTGTGATGCCTCTGTAATTGGCACACACCCTCTGGTCCCCCTTTTTGAAAAGGGGAACCACCACCCCGGTCTGCCACTCCTTCGGTACTGTTTCCGACTTCCACGCAACATTGATGAGACGTGTCAACCATGACAGTCCCTCAACACCCAGAGCCTTCAGCATTTCTGGGCGGATCTCATCCACCCCCGGGGCTTTGCCACTGTGGAGTTGTTTGACTACCTCAGCGACCTCCACCCCGGGAGATTGGTGTTGATCCCCCGTCATACTCCAGCTCTGCCTCTAACATAGAGGGCGGAGTTGTCGGGTTCAGGAGTTCCTCAAAGTGTTCCTTCCAACGGCCCAACACTCCATCAGTTGAGGTCAACAACGTCCCATCCTTACTGTACACAGCTTGGATGGTTCCCTGCTTCCCCCTCCTGAGGTGTCGGACAGTTTTCCAGAACAACTTTGGTGCCGCCCGAAAGTCCTTTTCCATGTCTTCTCCGAACTTCTCCCACACCCGCTGCTTTGCCTCGGCCACGGCCGAGGCTGCTGCCCTTCGGGCCTGTCGGTACCTTGCAACTGCCTCGGGAGTCCCCCGGGATAACAAATCCCTGAAGGCCTCCTTCTTCAGTCGAACGGCTTCCCTGACCACCGGTGTCCACCAGGAGGTTCTAGGGTTACCGCCCCTTGAGGCACCTAAGACCTTGAGACCACAGCTCCCCACCGCGGCTTCGGCAATAGAGGCTTTGAACACCGACCACTCTGCTTCAATGTCCCCAACCTCCACAGGAATGCCCGAAAAGCTCCGCCGGAGGTGTGAGTTGAAGGCCTCCTGAACTTGGGCCTCCTCCAGATGTTCCCAGTTCACCCGAACTACACGTTTGGGCTTACCAGGTCTATCCAGAGGCTTCCCCCGCCACTCGACCCAACTCACCACCAGATGGTGATCAGTTGACAACTCCGCCCCTCTCTTTACCCGAGTGTCCAAAACATACGGCCTCAGGTCCGATGATACGATAACGAAATCGATCATGGACCTTCTGCCTAGGGTGCTCTGGTACCACGTACACTTATGAGCATCCTTATGTTCGAACATGGTGTTTGTTATGGCCAATCCATGACCCTTTTTTCCATGACGAGCACAGAAGTCCAGTAACAAACCACCACTCCGGTTCAGATCAGGGGGGCCGTTCCTCCCAATCTCGCCCCTCCAAGTGTCTCAATCAATGCCCACATGTGCGTTGAAGTCTCCCAGCAAGATTAAAGAGTCCCCTTCAGGAGCCCCATACAGGACTCTTTCCAGGGTCTCCAAGAAGGCCGTGTACTCTGAACTGCTGTTTGGTGCATAAGCACACACAACAGTCAGAGTTTTCCCCCCCATAACCCGCAGGCGTAGGGAGGCGACCCTCTCGTCCACTGGGGTAAACTCCAACAACGAAGCACCCAACCGGGGACTTGTGAGTATCCCCACACCCGCCCGGCGCCTCACACCTTGAGCAACTGATGCTGATTAGACAGCATGATTATTGCACAGGTGTGCCTTAGGCTGGCCACAATAAAAGGCCACTCTAAAATGTTCACTTTTATCACACAGCACAATGCCACAGATGTCGCAAGTTTTGAGGGAGCGTGCAATTGGCATGCTGACAGCAGGAATGTCCACCAGAGCTGTTGCCCGTGAATTGAATGTTCATTTCTCTACCATAAGCCGTCTCCAAAGGCGTTTCAGAGAATTTGGCAGTACATCCAACCGGCCTCACAACCGCAGACCACGTGTAACCACACCAGCCCAGGACCTCCACATCCAGCATGTTCACCTCCAAGATCGTCTGAGACCAGCCACTTGGACAGCTGCTGCAACAATCGGTTTGCATAACCAAAGAATTTCTGCACAAACTGTCAGAAACAGTCTCAGGGAAGCTCATCTGCATGCTCGTCGTCCTCATCGGGGTCTCGACCTGACTCCAGTTCGTCATCGTAACCGACTTGAGTGGGCAAATGCTCACATTCGATGTTGTCTGGCACGTTGGAGAGGTGTTCTCTTCACGGATGAATCCCGGTTTTCATTGTTCAGGGCAGATGGCAGACAGCGTGTGTGGCGTCGTGGGTGAGCGGTTTTCTGATGTCAATGTTGTGAATCGAGTGGCCCATGGTGGTCGTGGGGTTATGGTATGGGCAGGCGTATGTTATGGACGACGAACACAGGTGCATTTTATTGATGGCATTGTGAATGCACAGAGATACCGTGACGAGATCCTGAGGCCCATTGTTGTGCCATTCATCCACGACCATCACCTCATGTTGCAGCATGATAATGCACGGCCCCATGTTGCAAGGATCTGTACTCAATTCCTGGAAGCTGAAAACATCCCAGTTCTTGCATGGCCAGCATACTCACCGGACATGTCACCCATTGAGCATGTTTGGGATGCTCTGGATCTGCGTATACGACAGTGTGTTCCAGTTCCTGCCAATAACCAGTAACTTCGCACAGCCATTGAAGAGGAGTGGACCAACATTCCACAGGCCACAATCAACAACCTGATCAACTCTATGCGAAGGAGATGTGTTGCACTGCGTGAGGCAAATGGTGGTCACACCAGATACTGACTGGTTTTCGGACCCCCCCAGAACCCCCCAATAAAGCAAAAATGCACGTTTCAGAGTGGCCTTTTATTGTGGCCAGCCTAAGGCACACCTGTGCAATAATCATGCTGTCTAATCAGCATCTTGATATGCCACACCTGTGAGGTGGGATGGATTATCTCGGCAAAGGAGAAGTGCTCACTATAACAGATTTTTTCAGATTTGTGAACAATATTTGAGAGAAATGCCTTTCATACCGGCAATGCGCGATAGAAACAACAGGAAATAACAGCATAAATAGGCGAACACAAACCTACGGTTAAACGCTGCTGGAGAAGAGAGATCACAGGAGGGAGGGAGAGCTGTGGCTGAGTAGTCATTAGGTGTGTAAACAATCTCTGTTAAACAGCCCCCGCTGATCAGCTGATCACCTGAGAGCTGCAGTTTCATTCAGTCTATTTAAAAAAACAACGGTCTAATTTTATCATTGCACAACAATGAACTCAATGTGTGATTGTTAGAGCAGTAATAATACTGTAAACGTATAATGTCAGTTTTCAGATAAAGCCACGGCATCACAATTCTTCTGTATTCTACAATATAGTTATTTTCACCTCCCGTATTGCTTTTTCAACCCACCAGCTTTATGGAGAAAATAAGTTATATAATTATTAACCAGAGGCATGTTTCTCACTATTTTATGCATAGAAACAACAGACTGTGTGTGAGGAATCAGCTGTTTATTATGAGTTCCCCTGAGAGCTGCCGTTTTCATTCAGACTATTTAAAAAAACAACGGTCTGATTTTAACATTGCACAACAATGAACTCAATGTGTGATTAAACACTAATAATACAGTAAACTATTAACACTGTACATATTATTGTTTGCCCGTGGGGAGATGACGAGGAAAATAAACCTATTTGTAGTGAATTACTGGGTTTAGGCAGGTTAATAAAGTCTTAATGAAGTTGACTACAGTATATTCATATTTGTCAGTGCTTTCATGTCAATTCGGCGAAAAAACATAAATGATCGTGGTGAAGATGATGATTAAATTAGGATTAAAAATCGGTAGTGAGAGCCGTGCTGCATTTCCTCCCGTCGGATGTGATATAAAAACAAACTCACATGGATTAAACTACATTTATTAGTGCGTTCATGTCAATTCGGCGAACATATGATACATTAAATGATCGTGAGGATGATCATTAAAAATCGTTTGTATGAGCCGGTCTGCATTTCCTGATGAAAAAACCGATGGTTTTTGTAGTTGTAGTACGCCAACGTGGATTAAACAGCATTATTTTGTTAAATAAAAAATCTGTGACATGGATCTTAACAAAGATCCGCTATATCAGATACCTATCAGCTGTTTATTTCACATGAGTGCCAGTGTGGCAGCTTTTTAATCACTGCTCCCCCCTGGTGGATCCATGATCCATTGCAGCTGGTTTCATTATAATTTAATTTATTTATCAAGGGGGCGTATCAAGTCATGCGGGGGGTTTTTCTTTCAGCAGGGGCCCACCCCGTGCAGATCACGGACCCACATGGGTAGGGGCGTCCAAAATGAGGTGCTTCATCTGAAAGTATCATCACTGAACGATCAGAACTCGCAACATGGGAAGCAAAACCAGACATCACACCACGTAGCTTTACGGAGAAAACACGGCCAATTTGTCTTACCTTTTGCTGTTTCTGATCAACAGTTGTGTTCAATGGCATTAAAACGATAAAAACGCTGCTCAAGGTTAATCCATAGGTTAATCCAATGTGTCTTTGTAACTTTGAAATGATTACTGATAATCCTTTTTGATTTATGTAATCATTGTGATGTGTATTACTGAATCATTGTCTCAATAATTGCTAGGCATCAGTATAGCATATATTCCAGTTAAAAGGGCAGTGTGTGTGTGTGTGTGTGTGTGTGTGTGTGTGTGTGTGTGTCTGTCTGTTGTTGTGGCAAGCTGCCGTAGTATATTTCACAACAGCAACATCAGCTGTGAGGAGAGTGCAGAATGCAGTTCCTCACTAAGAAACCTTGTTACTGTAGAATAATAAATGAATGTTCAACAAGGAAAGGGTGATAAGCTGCGAGTGTGACTCCATCACGGAGGGGGTAGGGTGTAGTTTGGAATTGGGCCCTAAAATCTCCTCAGACAGCGGAGTTGATAGAACTGGAGTTATTTTAACCACTGCAAAGTTGAGTGTAAAGGTACTACTGTTGTTAAAAAGCAGCTTATTGTTTAAAGGGGACCTATCATGCAAAATGCACTTTTTGATGTCTTTTATACATAATGTGTCCCCGGTGTGTCAGGGAACTCACGCAGCATCAGCAAATAAAACCCTCTCTCTTTACCTCTGTACCCAAATCTCTAAAAACGGAGCTACAACGGAGCTGATCAAGATTATGACATTATTTACGTCATAGCGGATGGCACCCACGTGGTGGACCCACGGCCCTATCAGAAAGTTGCTATCAGAAACAATCAGGGGCGCCGTAAGGGGGTGAAAAGTTAGGACGATTCTAAGGGCCCGTGACTGACAGGGGCCCCAAACATTTTTAGAACATTAAGAAAAAAAATGCAAGTAAATACTGTGCAGTTAGTATTGGACTACAAGATAGATGCAAGCCTGTACAGGTAGAGTTATTTAAAGCATAAATGAGTCAGTTGGGTTCTGGAGGTGTGGTTACAGCATTGTGCTTGGTTGGCGTGGCCTGGGGCCTGGTGGTGGGGCCCAATGTGATCTTTTTTCATGGGGCCCAAAATCCCTGGCGGCGCCCCTGGAAACAATGCCCGACGTGTTTTGGACGTAATATGGCCTTTGTTTACATTAGCAAGCATCACTAACACTCAGAGCTAACCTGTACTGTAGAGCAGGGGTTCCCAACCCACCGGTACCGGGCCGCGGAGGTGTTACTGCCGGGCCGCGAAATAGCTGTGAGTTTATCGTAATATTTGCAGAATTCTAAATATAAAACAAAAAATTATCAAAAAAAATAAAATATTTTATTATTTTATTTTCGCACCTATACCAGTCATATTATTTCATACAAAACATACAAAATAAATCAAAATTGGTTAGCATAAGGTCTCAGCCTCTCGTGCACAGAGAAAGTTACCGGTGCACCAATAGGAAGTGGAGCACACAGGAGACAACCGTTTAATCGCAGACTGTTATGTTTATGTGGGGAAATGGCAGTGCATACATTATTTGAGATATATTTCGAACTCGGACTTCATTTTAAGGACATTGCGGCCAGGGGTGTCGAGCTATTTTTTTATTTGTAAAACCTCCTTCACTTCATGAAATGGCTGCAGCCTCTGAGAAGTGCAGCACCAGCGCGTACACACCGCCTTCACTGTGTTCCCCACTGCAGGCTGCTACGTTTAACACACACACATCGAACGGCCCGATTATTCCCCCTATTACTCGTTGTACGAAGGAAATGTCGGGTCACAAAGGCGCATGATGTGTGTGTGAGTGTGCTCTGCTCAGCTCTGCTCTGTGTGTGTGTGTGTGTGTGTGTGTGTGTGTGTGTGTGTGTGTGTGT
>CALSBZ010042054.1:44605-71563 GCA_943591055.1 Gobionotothen gibberifrons | reverse complement strand
TAGTCCGCCCTTTGGGGCTCCATAACCGGCCACATGGAGGTGGTTTTTGTGGCAAATAATCAGAGTCCCCTGTTGCTGGATCAACTTCTGCGGTACTTTGAGGCTCCATAACCGGCCACATGGAGGTGGTTTTCGTGGGGTGTCTCCTGGAGGTGTGAGATAACCTCCATCCCCATGTGATGGGAACATCCTGGAGGTCTGTAGGCCGGCCTTTGGTGCTCTGAAAACGGTCAGAATACTGGCGGATGGTCTTGTGGACTCAGAAAATAATCAGAGTCCCCGGGAGCTCTCCATGGTTCTGGAGAGTCATTTTCGGGATTCTCTCTGCACTGTTCCCCCTATAAATGAATTTAAACAATGCCTGCGACCTTTGCAAATAATATACCCCTGTTTGGAAGACTATTTCCGGCTATACATGTCATCTTATCACCCTGGAATGTATTTAATGGTCTCTGTCTATGACTCGTCCTTTAATGCATGAAAAGGTGTCCATGGCACCGCCTGGACAAGGGTGTCCGAGACATTGACTGGAACAATGTTTCCCTGGCACCGCCTGGACATAATTGTATGCATTTTTGTACGTAATGTGTACATGCTACCCCTAGGTATGTAAGGGGAGTTGACAGGGGACTCTATGAGGCACTATTTTCGGATACTTTTTTTCATTTTCTGCACAGCCTGCTCTCTGGGTTCACGGGTTCACTCTGCCTCTATTTACACCACTTTTTCCAACGTTTCAAACCCTTTTCCTAGGTAAAATTAGGTCTGTCGCTTTGGGTAACCGCACCACTCTGTTCCTTCCTTTATTCCTCCCTTGCTTATTTCCTCTATTCCTTTCTTCTTACCCTTCCTCCCTCTGTTCCTTTCTTCATTTCTTCCTCTGTTCCTCCCCTTCTTCTTTCTTTCCTCCCTTCCTCAATCAATCACATAAAGTTGGCAAGGCAACGAAACTTAAAATAAGAAGCAGCATTTGACGGCGCGCTATGAATGGGGTCCCCTTGTGGGGGTTTCCCGACATGTCGTTGCAGTAAATTAAAGGGTGTTTCAAGTTGTCGTCTTTGAAAATGCAGTTTAATACTTTTTAATAGCCTTAGTTTTTGCTAAATTGATTTATCAACTTTTAATACTTTTTAAGACCGCACGGACACCCTGTCCCTCCTTTTTCCTTCCTCTGTTCATTTCTTCCTTCCTTTCTTCATTATTTATTTCATTCCTTCCTCCCTCTCTCTCTTCCTCAGTTACCTTTACACAGTAGAAGTAACAAAAACTCTTGTAAATCTAAACATGAATTAATGTAATCAAATCAAATAAAAAACCAAAGCTATTTACCACTGCCAGGGCTTTAACGTTTAGTAGTCTAGTTTGTTATAGAAGTTCCCCTCAGAGTCCAGAGATAATAAAACTCAACTTTGCAGTGGCTAAAATAACTCCAGTTCTATCAACTCAGCTGTCGGAACTGCATTTTGCACTCTCCTCACAGCTGATGTTGCTGTAGTGACACTACGACAATTCAACCGGCAGCTTGCCACAACACACACACAAACACACACACACACACACACACACACACACACACACACACACACACACTCCCCTTTTAACTGGAATATATATATATATATATATATATATATGCTATACTGATGCCTAGCAACTAGTATGACATTTGAATGTCATACTAGTTGATTTAATATCCTTTAAAGCAGGGGTTCTCAAAGTTTTGATGAGTGAGGGCCAATTTAGGTACCCACTATTGGATTGAGGGACGCCCAAGAAAAAACGGAACACAAAATAATTCCAAAACAAATCCTTTCTTTATTGTAATCTAGGGATGTAACGATATATCGAATATCGCGATATCGCGGTAAATAGATGTCTCAATACCGTCGTGAGGCTGACAAAATATACCGCGATTTTTTTATTTTTTTCAACCTTTATTTAACCAGATGTCCCATTGAGATCATCGATCTCTTTTTCAAGGGGGACCTGTCCAACATGGCAACAAGTAGGTTACAACATGAACATAAAACAACAGATAACACAAAAGGACATGGTATTTACAGGGCTACATGTACATACCTAGAGACATAGACAAGTACCAACAGTATATTTATATCTCGCCCTGTCAATAAGCCTCACCTTCTTGGCAACAACTGTATTGTTTTTGAAGTGGTGGAGAGACAATGCACAGTTTGACCCACTGCTGTCACCCATGGCCAAAGCATATCTCTCTGTCCCAGCAACATCAGTACCAAGCAAGAGAGTTGTTTCCACAGCAGGGGATATTGTAAACGCCCAAACATCCCAGCTTCTACCTGGAAATGTGGACATGCTCATATTCCTCAAAGATAACCTTGATGATGCTGAGTGAGTGACTTAGTGAGTTAGAGTTGAGTTACTTGAAAAACTAAAGTGAAACTTGATTTATTCTATTGCAGGGTCTGATTATTATATTGTTGACACTTTAAAATACTATTATCCTACTAAAATGCTGTACAACTCAGATTTATAATTTAATAAAGAAAAAAAAAATTAAAGTAAAAAAAAGAAAAAAAAAAGATTCACTTTTTTTGTTGTTGTCACATTAACTATCGCGGGCCGCCAGAAACATTTCCGAGGGCCGCCATTGGCCCGCGGGCCGCACTTTGAGAACCCCTGCTTTAAAGGTCCCATATTATACTATATTTGAACAGTATATTATAGGGCCATATCTATACAAAACATGTCAATGAAGTGTTTTGCTCAAAATACCAAACAGATCACCCATTGTAGCATGCCTCATACCCAAGCGGCAAACTCTGGGGAAGAGCCGGGACGCCAATGCGGAAGTGCCTCAAACTGCATTTCATCTAGTGGCCAGTAGGAGCAGTCTGCAGAAGGGAGCAATTTCCATAGACCCCAATGTTAAAATGCCCAACTTTACAGCAGAAATAAACATGTTTACATCGTGGTTTAAAAAACCATATTCTCTGTATAGTTAGATCCCCCCTTCATGAATATGGTTTGGGGGGGTGAATTTGTTCTCAACTCATCTGTTTAATTAATATTAAGCCTTAAAGTTATGCTTATATTAGGGCGTGGTCACATTGAGTGACAGCTCTGTCCAGTGACTGCTGCTGTTAGCTTCTTGTCTCTCTGCTAGCAGCTCCGTGAAGCTACAGGCACTCAGCCTGCTCAGTTCATCCAGGGAACAGAACTTGCCCCGGCCGTGTTTGTTTGTTCTTCATGCTTATATATCGGACTATTGTGACTAGCTCTGAGGTTGAAACAGACGGTGCATGAATGCGTTTTTTGCGGTAAGTGAAATTTGAGTATTTTATTTATGTGTTAATGATTTTAATCAGCTATGCAAAGAATGTTAAGGCTTGGGTTAGCGTGTAAGCGAGTGGTAGCTACATCTGTGCTAACGATGCTAATCGTAGCCTGCAAGTTAAAACCATAGACTGTATATATAAAGGTTAAAACGAAATAGACAAGTCTTAAGCGTTAAGTGGGATAATACTGTAGAACAAACAGCTTCTGTTTGAGCTTGATCAAATAAGGTCATCCTTGTAACTTAGAGAGATATTTTATTATGTAGGTAGGAACTGTATGCATCGCTAAGGTTAATTTAAATCCGCTATGCTCGAGTATGTAGACAAGCTAACGTCGAAGTAGCGTATATGAAATCAACCTCACAATAAGATGTGTGTACATTACAATTATTAATGTCATATTTCAAGATGATTATTTAGATATTACTATATGGTTGGTTGAGCTGGAGTTCATTATTGAGCTTACACGTTAACTTCAGTCATATCTGAAGAACGAACCCAAACCTTGTTGTTTTTATTAATTGCATTACCAAAATTGTTTCAAATAAACAGTAAGCATTGGTAACACAACTTCCAAAGTTACAGTAAAATAAAAAGGACCCTGACTCGGACAATACACAATCCAACATGTTCAACAGAAGAGAATCAGTTATATTGTTTGTACACATGGTACTTTACACATATATCTGTTTGTTTAATGTGTCCAGGTGATGCAGACAGGCTGGACCAGAGAGTGAGAGACAGAACTGGACTCCTCACAGCAGTGAACTTCAGCACAGGTACAAAGACTCTTTTTTCATACTGTACAAAGAATCAAGAAAGATATTGGTTTTAATACACTGATATACATTCCATTAAACAATACTAGATCACCTACACATCAGTTAAGTTGAGGGTTTGTTCCATGCAAAAGGTTACATTTAGATGTTAACAAGCAATATGACTTTGTCAGCTTTCTAATTTAATGTATTGAAGGCAAAGATATTTAACACATAGTGAGAACTGCTACTATTTATCTCTCAATATTGTCTGTAAAAAACGTGGTAAAAGTTATTCTTTCAGTGAGACAACAGAGCAAGCTGCTACAGTTGCACTCCGTTTTGATAAGTTACATATTATTTTGATAATAAAATATATTTCAATGTTGATGAATTTCATACTGTTCATTCATAATCTGATTGTCTTTGTAGCTCACTGTTGAAACATTCACTAAGAAACTACTTTTATTGTGAAAACAAAGTCAGCTGATCGAATGCACCTATTTCCACATCTACACTCCATCAGCTGATTATTTCTATTTGCCTCACTTTATGAGCTTCACAACATGTACCTTGCACCGCCCCAAATAAATGGGGCCAATCTTCAGTCAGATGTGAATGTGTAATCTAACATTTTCAGTAAGAATAATGGACAAAAGGAGTGCAAATACAAATACAATTTATTGAAATGTGAACCAAAAGTTAATCAAACATGTTTTAAATAAAAAGCACATATGGACAGAAGGTGTAAACCTATTAAATGTATAAGTAAACACATTTAGTCAAATAAAGTGACAGACTAGGCCTGTGCAGTTGGTATCAGCTTTGCCCAGCATGGGCTCCTCCATCAGGCCTGGTCCTCCTCGCTTAGGAAAGACCCTCAGTCATCTCCAAACCAACAGACGGGACGTCCATCACACGGAGGTTTCTCCCTGAAGTCTCAGCAGCTCTCTGGACACCACGCTGTCTCATTCCGTCTACACTGAATATGAGAGGGGAAAAATGAAAATAAATGCTTTAGACAATAAGAAATATAAAAGTGAACCGTTGAGTTGCTCAGTTTTTTTAGATTGTCAATACTATTACTGTATAACTAATATCCCAGGTTAAGAGGCACCTTCAAATAAAGATTGGTCTTTAAATACATTTTGTCTTTTGAATTGTTTGTCTAAAGTCAAGGATCTAGAACTGGTACTTGTAGTTTTAATGGTACAGTCTGGTTATTATTCTGTTTGGAGGAGGCCTAACAGGTAAGAGCACTAACTAGCTACATGTTCCTTAGCTTAACTTAAATGTATTAAACGTATAATTAAGTGATGGCAAAATATAAATAACTAATGTCAAAGCAAATATTATGTTTAAAACATATTAATATTTGCTTGATTCCAGTGTTGAATTGAGCACAATTGCATACAAACGTCAAGGGATTTTAAGATTCGTTCTAAATAGAAAACAGTATGGATAATTTACAAAGGCTTTAAAAACACAGCAGGAGCCCAAGACAATTATAAAACTTGTCATTATTTCAGTACTGTTCAATTGGTTCTATTTTCATCAACCGTTAGTGCCAAAGCAGTAGGCTATAATATATGAATTACTGCTGTTTAGACTACAACCACTACTTGTTTAGCTAGCAAACTCAACAAAGCTAGCATTAGCTGGCTAACTGACGTTATTTTGCTGCTAAACTGCACGATATAAAACGGTGGTCTTCAAAGCAGATGTAATCCTTAATCACAAAAATAATATTCAAAGTAATACTGGGGAAGTAATGGGCAAAACTTACCGTTGATTGACGCGCCATGTCAGCGGACTGGTAGCGACACGGACCGTTAGCCCCACAGTCATCCGGTTCGACCCGACTATGGCTGTGACTGTGTGACTGACCCGAGCGTCGTCGTTCTGATAGCTCCGCCCCTTCGCTCCAACCCCCCCCCCCCCTCCACATCAACAGGTGAAAATTACTTTTGCGACACATTCATCGCAAGAAGTGTAGCAAAAGTCAAGGCCGCAGATTCGTCTATTTATACTGCCACAGAGCAGATTCGTGAAGTTGTAATGACTGATTTGAGAGGTTGTAATAACCAAGTTGCAGTTGTAATGGAAAATATATTTTAAAAAGATATATTTTTCTGCAAGTGAACATTTCATCACTAAGTTCATTTTTTTTCTACAAGCTACAAAACTTTTTTCTTCTGTGACTTCAAATTTGGTTCACAGATACGTGGATATTTTATACAAGTGTAAATGTATGCACACAAGCTCAGATATTTTTTTCTGCAAGTGCTCACATCAGGTTTTACACGCTCTGGCATTTTGCACCATATCTACCTTCATATAAACCTGTAGTAACAGTATGAATAAAGATAATAAATTAATAAAATGAGTTAATCTCAGATCTGGGGAATACTGTATACACAGTGGCGTTTTGATAGGTACAAAAGTGGTGGGGCACAAACAACTTAGATGTCTATATATAAACTTCTGCAGTGAGGTTCATGGCTGGTGAGGCACTGAGACTCTTCAGGTTTACAAATATTATATTTTGACCTAAATCAAAATATAATATTATTTTCAAAAGCTTTTTTTGTCTGATGCTTCGATTAATTGTAAACAGACAGTTCAACAAAAGGATACCCAAAAAATGTAATTTTATCATTTAAATATTGAATTGTTCTCTCTTAGTAAGATCCCAGTTTCAATACAATTGTGGTCTTACCTTGACTTGAAGATGAAGTCCATTTGCCTATCCTTCTGGACAAAAATCTCTATTACTTTTTTGTAAAAGTCCTCCTTATCTTCTTGTAGTTTCAAAAGTCTATCATAAATCTAATCGATGGATTTATGATTCGAAAATGATAAAAGTAGGGCAGACATGTGGATATTATCCGGCTGAACAAAACGTGCATTTATCTATTACCTCATTCACACCAACGCAACTCCGGTTCAAGCTCCGTGCTAGAGCTTTTCAGGTTCAGAACCGGTTCTTCGGTTTAGCTCTGGCTCTTTTCACACAGCCCAGAGTCCACTGGTAATGCGTCATTGCGTCATCGTTTGCGTCATGTCGTTACCATTTGCGTGCCTGCTTCATAAAGCCAAACCACGCGGATGAAATCAGTTGCATTCATTTCTTATGGCTCTATCTGCAGCTTTTGCGGAGTCATTTCTGTGGTTTATACTATATTCTTATAAAAAAGTGTACTTGTGTCAATCATTTTTTTTTTAAAACACAACTGCTTCCGAGATCGGTCTTATTTCTTAAGATGGACTAAACCATGAGTGTGGAGTAACGTTGTATCTTTCATTTAAATGAACTGTAACCTTCACCCAAGTATGTAACAGCTGTTCTCAAATGAACACGTGAAGTAAAGTTTAATATTTATAGTTTTATAGATTTATAATGAGTTATAATGAGAGGTGATCAACGTGAATGCTCAGGTTCCACCTTAACACGCAGACACGTTGCTTCACCATGAGGAGCAGAAACCTTTATATATACAGTATATGGCAGAAACACTGAAACTCTGAAACTCTTGTTAAGTTTCTCCATCGTTGTGTACAAACTGGATAAAACGCGGACTTTCTGTTGTTGTTCAGGAGTTGATCCTGTCTCTGCCCCCGCCTCGACGTAAGCGTGATGTATGTGGTGCTTTTGCTCTGGCCGGACAATTTTTTGGTGCTCGAAATGAACCGGATTCCGGAGCTAAGAGGCTGCTCAGCTGCGGTGTGAAGAGGAAAACCCGGTGCTTTTCAAGCTCTTGCTCCGGGCCGGCCCTGAAACACCGTTGGTGTGAATGAGGTATAACAGGTAAGTTTCCCACAGATCTTATTTGGAGCTATTTTCTAAAATCCTATGGAGAAATCTCATTGCTTTTTTGACGAGGGAACCAATGCGCAGCTTACTTCCGGGTTTTAGGACGCGTCTCTCGCTCGTCTCCTCTTCACACACCACACTTTTCGAGGCACACATAGCTACTTCCAGCCAATCAGCTCTGAGTTATGTGAGATGACGTATGGTGGGGATGGCAGCTCAGTGACCCTATGGTCATTATTTTTTTGCCACACACAATAAATAGGAAAATACTCTGAGCATGCGCACTGTAGTTTTTAGAGTCACCGTTCACTTAGACAGTGAGAGGGAGGGACATGATCAGGTTTTGTCCCACATGGCTCAAAACAGCTCAATAGGCACACACTGTAGACCAGGCATGGGCAAACTAAGGCCCGCGGGCCATATACGGCCCGTTGTGCTTTTGAATCCGGCCCGCCGAATATTGGTACAAAATTGTCCAAATTATAGTAAAGACCGCATACATTTTGCCTTTTTCCTGCAATATCCGGCATTTTAGTTGATCCCACTAGATGGCGCACTCTAAACACAATTGACCTTTGCTGGAGTCTGGTCGATTCAGCTGGCCCCACTCGGCAACCCGGCAAGATCAAAGAACCAAATACGTCACGCTTACATTGGAGGGGTCGAGATTAACCTGAGCAATAACAGTTCATGGCGAGTACAAGTTGTAACAAGCAGTAGCGCTGAGCAAAGTGACTAGACCGCAACCACACACTTATAAAAAACACTTATATAAAGTCAGGCAACACTAACCAGGCTTTGTGTGATTCTGTTTATTTTACCTTACTTTAATAACCATCTGTTCACTGTTATTGACCATTGTGAAGAGGCAGATTTGTATTACAGATCTGTTGTTTTGTATTATTGCAGCTATTGGATGGAATCAATACATGGGCTACATGTTGCCATCACAAGTAAAATCATAACGAAAACTACGCCGGTAAAATATGCGTGTAGAAAACGGCTTACCCTATGCCACAATATGATAGCAGCAGGTAGTCAAGATAGTCTGATTAGCTTCGGTTGCTATGCTAACATCACCTGTAGAATGCCAGAGAAACTTTAATAACAGCGTTGGGATGCCAAACAGCTTTCAGACTAAAACACATTCACTTAAGGGGATGGGGGATATTTATCAGCTGCTTGTGTGACAGTCAGACAATGAAAACTTTACAGCGGCCGCTGCCGCGAGTGGGAGAATAAACTCCAGTAGACGAGCAGCACTGCAGCGGGCGGTAATGCAGCTGAACCACATTAATAAACAATGCACCACGGCACTCTGGAGAAACGTATAATTAAAAACTATCAGACGCAGTCCTCTATTGATGTTGTTGTGAGCGGTGTTGCGGAGAAAATCAGCGACGTAAAACGCTGTGTGGGTAATAAGAAGGCACGTAAGCGGTTACGTCATGACGCAAACGATGACGCAATAATTCACCTTTGAACCTAATTCACCTTTTAACCTGCATCTGTAACAATGAGTGGACCAAAGAAAAGAAAAGTCAACATTGAGTGCGTGAATAATGAGGAGTGGGCAGCTAAATATTTTTTCACCGATCTGCTACTGGCCTGGCCCGTCTGTCAAATTGTAAAACTCATAGTGGCCCCCCGAGCCAAAAGGTTTGCCCACCCCTGCTGTAGACACTAATTAGAAGAACAAAAAATCTATTGTAAATCTATTCTAGTAGACCTCAACAATGGAAATATGATCAGTAGAAATGGCCATGACATGGGACCTTTAACATTCAGAATGATATTTTAGGGGCGTGGCTTTGGAGCGAGGCCTGAATACGGTTTCCTTAATATTCTAAAACTATTAAACCCATCTTTCTCTTGCTGGTTCGTCCTTCATCACCTATTTTGGTGTTGCTCTCTTTCTAGCCCTTACATATTTTAATTTCCTTTGTCGCTGTCTGTTACAATATTTCCTTTTTCCTAGCAACCTCCTTCCACCTTCCCTCCTCTCTTTATACCTGTATCCTCCTTCCTCCATTTCAATCCCTTTGTTGAGCATCTTTTTTCTTTTTTTATCTGCGGGCCCCTCCCGGCATTCCTTCGCTCAGCTGACAGGAGGTGACAGAGGACAGTGAGCAGAGAGGGAGGGAGGGAGGGAGGGAGGTTTGACAGTTTTGGCAGGAACAATGAAGCCAAACAAGACAGGATGAGAGGCGAGGAATTGGAATTGGCTAAACTAAATTGTAGGGTTGTCAAAAGAATTCACAGTGTTTTAAAGATATGGTAGAATATACAATACATATTTTACTGTGTTAGGAAAGTTATATAAAATAAAAGTGAAGCAGCTACTGTGGATCTATGGTGCTCATTCCATTTGTGACAGATTTGCTGGGGAAGTCTAGTGGAGTGTTCATTCTCCATCCAAGACTAAACTGAATAACAGATCTGACGCTCATAGGAGCGGGAAGTGCGTTTTATGTAATTAAATCCAAGGGAGGGTGACGCAAACTTCAAAAAGCCATTTGAAGCGAGCGGACCTCATTTATCCTTTGTTTGTGGGAGTAAGGGGGTATGTTACTGTGTCATTTTTACGTAATATCTGTGTAGAAATTGAGAGGAAATTGCAGAAATGAAGAAGAGTGATGACAGGAATTGTCCAGTATATTAATAGATACAAGTGAACACATATTAAACTAGTCGGATAAATAAAAGCGGAGTCAATATGGAAGGAGAGTTTGAAAAGGATGATTCAGACGTCCAAATTCCTGGCAGTTTCCGGGAACCAGGGGACAGGCTGTGAGATTGATTCTGAGTTGAATAAAAAAAGGGGGGACAAGGAACTATGATTAAATGATAGGAGATGAGATGTTGGGGAATTTAGATTCAGCTCTAAGTGTTATGAACTGGCCTTGTCCGGTTACATTTTTATTGAAGCCAGACTACAAGTCGTATGGTTTAATTTTTATTGAACACATCTTTTCATCATGTTAACAAATTATTCTTTAAGAGATTTGTATTCACGTGTGAATAAAGTAGTGATCTTATTTGTTACAATATTGATCACCATTAAAAGGATAGTTTTAGGAACCACTCTATAAGATCGGACACATCTTTATTTGTCCGAGCCAAATATAGTATTCCAATCTAAAGAATTGATTTCGCCATTGTGGCATAGTTATTACCATAGGAGGGATTTAAGATGGAAATATGAGATGATTTCTGTTTTTAAATCCTTGATAAAGTAGGGAGTAGCTGTTCCATGTTCGGACACCCGGGGTTCCACACACTGCTGAAGAGGTTAACATTGTTTTTTTAAGTGGACCAGAATTGAAGATAGGTGCTATGAAATGCATTGCAGAGCTACACAGATCCTAGTAATGGTTTGACTCAAGAGAATAGCTATGTACACAAGTAACCTGAAATAGATCTATTACACATTTTAATACTAATTAAGTGTAAATGAATTATAGTAGTAGTACTCTGAGAAAGTGAGTTTTGTGCCAAGTTTCAGGAAAGGTGGGAGGGGGAAGTCCCAATAAAGAGTTGGAACCATCTTGACGATTATAGTTGAAATCGTGAATGAATAAGGAATGGCGCTCCGCATATGACATATTTTTGTGAAGACTCTGCAGAGCACACATGGCCAGAATGACCGAGACCAAATGACCTTTGACCCTTACTGACAGTGTGACAAAAGCACTGTCAATGACTGACTCTGGGGTATACCTGACCAAGCCTGACCTGACAACCAGACAGTGTGAGTGTGAATGAATGCCGGCAGGTGACCAGTGTAACTGCATGAATCTAAAACAATAACTAATCGAGCATGTTTTTGGACTAACATATTATGTTTGGAGCTCCAGGGGAAACAAAAGGTTTCCTAAAAATTCCACAAAAGGGGGAATCCGCACATGTGACCCGTTTCTAATCTACTTGATGCTTGATTCTGTTTCTTTTTAGGACTGTTGGACGGAGAGAAACACTTATTTTCACTGAAGTGTTTACTGTGGAAAATAATGGATGTAAATTTGTGAATAATGTTTGGTATTTTCTTATAATCAATGATTACCTGAACGTTTTCTTCCCATTACAGGATTTTGTTACACATGAGTTCATGTGTAAAAAGGGGGAGTGTGTAATGTATTGTATCAACATGGCTGTCAAATTTACAACCTACATTTTTCATTTAGGGACTGAAAGAAACCTGCCGCCCCAACTTGGATGTTCAATCTGAGCATTGATTGACAGTTTTAGAATTAACCTGCTCCATATCCATAAGATACTGTTTGATGAATGTTGACATGTTTCTAAAAATTGATTGAGTTATAACAGGTAACAGAGACCTGAGGTTTGAAATGTAGGAAGAACATGTTACAGTTAAGCTAAAACATAGTAATGTAATGAGACAGAATTTCATTTAGACAACATCTTGTAACTAGCCTGGTAAAGAAATAAAAGCCATAGACTTTATTGTTTAGGTAATTAAGGGGATATATACATTTAATTTAAATTCATAATAGAAAGACATTTGATGACAGCCCAGGAGCCCTGAGTGTAGGAAAGAGAGTAGAGGTCATGAGTGCAACTTAAGGGATTGGGGTCAG
Source organism: Gobionotothen gibberifrons (assembly GCA_943591055.1). Taxonomy (NCBI): domain Eukaryota; kingdom Metazoa; phylum Chordata; class Actinopteri; order Perciformes; family Nototheniidae; genus Gobionotothen; species Gobionotothen gibberifrons. Next base: position 59,079 of record CALSBZ010042054.1, on the reverse strand, counting down.
ACTTTTCCACTCAGGTTGCAGAGGCCAAAGGGGGACCCAAGAGGCGCGATGCCGACACAGCGGAGTTCGTCTGGCTGGGGGTCATCAGACCCGGGTGGCTCGGCCCCAGGTTCTCCGGCCCCTACAGAGTGACCCAGAGGACATCCCACGCTGTCCGCCTAGAAGGAAAGGGGGACATCTGGTGCCATTGAAGCCAGTGTGCGGTGGGGAGGCCACCTGGAGGGACCCTAGACGACATCAGGACGGACGTGGCCCTCGCGGAGGAGGACTTCGAGAACGCAGAGGGCATCTTTTCAGCAGACAACTCGGAAGCAGCCATCCGTGGACCAGAAGGCATCACTCCTATCGCCAGCCCAGAAGCTGCCGTCAGCAGGCCGGGGGAAGAGGACGCCGGGAACACCCACATTTTTTTTATCCCACGTTTAGGGAGTTGTTTTCTAAAGCCCATATTTAAGGGATATTTTTTACGTTTTAATGACCTTGTGAAGTGCTGACACAGAGACCAAGACATTTCAGACAAGAAGAGAAAATAGCTGAAGAAGCCCTGCATTTCCTGATAACCTGTTGGTTGCTGGGAACAATTGGGAACTATTGGGAACAATAGTGTCTTTCTTCGTCCTACTGACATTGTAACCCTTAAAGGGCCAGGGTTAAATGACGCATTGGTCCACAGCACTCTAAATAATTTGGCTTTTAATACTGTACGTTAGCATATACGTTTTATTGATACCAGAAGAATGGTTTACTAACATGTTTGGCCAAATGGAAAGGTTTAATAATGTTTCTTTAGATTTCTAGGGCTACCTATATTGCCATTTTAGTTACATGTGGTTTAAATCCCAGCTTATAATGTTATAATGTGAATGCCTTGGGTACATTCAAATTCAAAAGCTTTTATTGTCATTGTACAGAATACAACGAGATTTATAGTCACTGCTCCAGCGAGTGTTTTAGAAACAGACATAATTGATCTCTGGAAAAAAGAGATCAAAAGGGGGATTAAAGTAATCTGCATGTATGAAGTTAATGTGTAATCAAAATATAAACAATTATATCTTAAACATATTGTGAAAATACCAAATATCAATGTATGTTAAAACTGAGAAAGGGGGCAGCAGCAGGGGAGATGTGTGTGTGTTAAATTCCTTAAAGATCTAGGGAGAGATAAGGGACTTGGTATGCAGGGAGTTTGGTACTGGGACACCAAAAGATATCTGTTTTATCTCCTGGAGAGATGAGGGTTTTCAGGACCCCCTCGGCGTGGCCAATCAATGATCTCCTAGTTGGAAAGATCCCCTTTAGAAACCTATTATGACTTGAGGGCATGCGCTCTGTTCTCTCTCTTTTCTGCTGACTGACCACAGGGTAAGACCTATTTTCAGGGAGTAGAAATAGCAGGGGTGCCCTTATTGTTGTATTGTATATTCTACTATTAAAACTGATTATTGATTATCTTGATATGTGTGCTATTCAATTCTTCCTTTATCATTAAAAGAGTTTTTGTCAAGGAACGGCGCGGAGCTTGAAGAGAACACAACTGATTCTCCTCACACTCCAACAACATCGACTGGCCCTTTTTCAGAATCACATTCACTTAACATGAGATTGGACGATTCGCCCACCTGAAATGCTCCCAAATGATATGCGAGGCAAAGTAGGATTTGTTCACATCAACTCTCATCGCCAAACACCGCTTTGCCATCGCAATGCAAGCCATTAAGTAATTTTCTTGTTCAAATAACAGACAGTGTGGAGATGAGAAGAGGAGGGAGGACACAGAGGGAAACAAGCAGAGAAATTACACCATAGAGGATCTGACAACTGGCAAAATAAAACATACCAACATTATTATTCACACAAAATCAACTACCACATCATAAACGTTCTTTAAATCCAAAGCTTTGATATATATAATTAGAAAGCAGAAAGTTTAGGATTTCATTCATTCAAATTAAGCAGCAGCTAGCTCAGGCATGGGCAAACTAAGGCCCGCGGGCCATATACAGCCGTTGGGCTTTTGAATCCGGCCCGCCGAATATTGGTACAAAATTGTCCAAATAATAGTAAAGACCGCATACATTTTGCCTTTTTCCTGCAATACCCGGCATTTCAGTTGATCCCACTAGATGGTGGACTCTAGACACAATTGACCTTTGCTGGAGTCTGGTCTATTCTCTAGCCCCACTCGGCAACCCGGCAAGATCTAAGAACCAAATACGTCACGCTTACATTGGAGGGGGTCGAGATTAACCTGAGCAACAGTTCATGGCGAGTATGGCGAATACAAGTTATAACAAGCAGTAGCGCTGAGCAAAGTGACTAAAACGCGACCACACACTTATAAAAAACACTAATATAAAGTCAGGTAACACTAACCGAGCTTAGTGTGATTCTGTTTGACCTTACTTTAATAACCATCCGTTCACTGTTATTGACCATTGTGAAGAAGCAGATGTTTTCCTGTTGTTTTGTATTATTGCAGCTATCGGATGGAATCAATACATGGGCTACATGTGGCCATCACAAGTAAAATCATAACGAAAACTACGCCGGTAAAATATACGTGTAGAAAACGGCTTATGCCACAATATGATAGCAACAAGTAGTCAAGATAGTCTGATTAGCTTCGGATAGAATAGAGCCCAATGTAACGGACAGAGGCTCTAGACTCCTTTCCTCGCACCAACGTTCAGTCTGCAAACTGCCTGAAGCAGGGACGTCTGTCTGTTCTCTGACAGTGGCACGTAGCCTGCCCTCTTTCTCGATGGGGGCGTACACCTCTCTCTCTCGATGGGGGCGTACACCTAGCTCTCGATGGGGGCGTACACCTCATGCTCGATGGGGGCTGCATCAAGCAAAATCCCCAGATACCCCACCTGCTGGTGAGGTATGGGACTGCTCTTCTTCCAATTGACTGCAAACCCCAACTTGGTTAGGTGTAATGTGGAGGGCCTTTAGAGATAAAAACATTCTCTGAGGCCCACAACCACAGGTTCTCCGCTGTGCTCAACAAGTTAGCGGAGCGGACTCCGCCCTGCCTGTTGATGTAAGCCACTGTGGTGCGGTTGTCGCTCCTCACCAGCACATGTTTTCCCTGTAGTAAGATAAGTGCTATAGGACCAGTACTACAGCCTGTGGCTCGAGAAGTTGATGTGCCGGGTCTCTGTCAGAGGCCAGCCACCACTATACCAGGTGAGGTGTGTTTTCTGACAGCAACACGCCGGTTATAGTGTCCCTCAATGCGCACAGTGCTTTGACGACACTTCCTGCGGTTTATTACACTCACGTGAGCGCCCCCTTCCGCTGCCTCCTTTACTGGAGTAACAGCGGGAGTGGCGAGTGTGGGATAGTGTTTCACAATGGCGCTGCGTTCTTCCCCTTTGAGGATGAGCAGGAGGCAGCATCGTTTGAAATGCTGCGTGACCGAGGATATCGATCCAAAGAGCCCTTCCGTAGACACGGGGGCTCCCAGGACATCATCACGGTCCTTTTTGGAGAATGCCGGGGGTCCCAGCCAGCCATGCCGTGATCCCACTGTGGCCAGGCACATCAACCGGCCAGCAGCGGCTGTCACACCTTGGTGATCCATGGCTATTATTTAGCCAAATAATCGCTCTGATCCGGCGAGGTGGGGGCATCTTGCGGAGGAGCAATCAGCGAGACGCCCAACACACCCATGTTATTTGCAGCCGCGGCCATCTGTGCTCCAATCGGAATATTCTATCAAAAATATTCCAGCGTTTCCCTGTCACACGGCAGCGGGGGCAGAGGTTCCTTGTTCTCCGCCCAGCCTGCTGCCTGTGGGAGTAGATGTGTTCCCAGGCTCTCATCTAGGGGGGGCACACCGGGATATGAGGTCTCCGTGCGGCCCTGCACCCTCAGAATACCCACCATTCCTGCCAGCTCGTCACTCGTGTTGAGACCGTGCACTCCCACCTGTTGAGTGCGGCTGTGCTTGGGTGGTTTCCCCCCGACGGAGAAGTCGCGAGGAGACGGAGCGGTTCCACCGGCTGCTGCCTGTTTTTCCACCTGTCTGGTGTCTATGATCTGCGGAGGCCTGCTCCCACCTGTGGAGTGCGGCTGTGCTGAGAAGGATTTTGCACCGAGGACGTCGCGGAGAGACGGAGTGGCTCCACGCTTCGGGCTGGGGCCTGCTTCCGTCATGCGTGTGCTGCTGTGCGGAGGAGGATTTGCCACGGCTGGGGCCTGTTTTCCACCTGTCCTGGCTGCGGTGAGGCTGAGGAGGAGGGTTCTTGCCCGAGGAACATCGGAGAATGGCCCATGTCGTGATTCTGCTGTGCCTGTTTGCTGTTTTGGACTGTGGGAAGATCTCTAATAATCCTGAGAGGTCTACTGGATTTGGGTATGTTCTGCTACCCGCGGTGGGCATCCCCTGCGGATGTTCGGATGTGCTGCACAAACAATTGCCGGTTGCCTTGTCGCGGACAATCTGCTCGACAAAATATGTTTGTCTTTTTTGTTTGCCTGCTATGATGGTTCTTCAGGACTGCTTCTTAAGCTCTAATCACACTTTCACAGACTTTGCTGGTGATTCTAGAGTAGATGACGGTGTATGTGTGTCGTTTAAGAGGAAAAGATGCCTGTTTTTGTTGTTGTTATTACTGTCAGGAAATGTACAACCTAACCCTGGTCCGCCCTGTAGTAGTAGTCAGATCGCTACTCCTGCTGATTTTAAAGCTAGGTCTGGGTTGGGTTTCATCCACTTGAATGTGCGCAGTCTGTTAGGTAAACTAGATTTTGCCCGCATTTGGGCAAGCTCGACTGACGCTGACGTCATTGTTTTATCAGAAACATGGCTAAATAAATCTGTTTTGGCCTCTGACATTGCCTTAAATGGTTATAATGTGTATCGTACCGACCGGCCTAATAAAGGTGGTGGCGTTGCCATTTATGTTAAGAATAAGTTCAGTGTAACCACTTTAGTTTCCAAATCTATCAGTAAGCAATTTGTAATTTTAGCCATAAATATAGAAGTGGCAAAGGGTCAACAGGTCATGGTAGTGAGTTGTTACAGACCCCCCTCAGCTGTCAAAGACTCCTTGTCTTCATCAGCAAATCTTTTATCGCAACTAGACTACAAGGAAATAGTGCTACTTGGAGATTTTAACTGGGACTGGTTAACTGCAGTGTCAGAGGATTTAAAAAACCTTTGTATCTCTTTAAATGTTACTCAGATTGTTGACAGTCCTACTCGCCCTAATATTAAGTCCCCAAATAAATCCTCCCTAATTGATCTCATTTTAACTAATGTTCCCCATAAATACTCATCTGTGGGAGTATTTGCAAATGATCTGAGTTATCACTGTGTTGTAGCCACAATTAGGGACACTAAGGTCCAAAAGGTTAAACCTCGCATTATCATTAAGAGAGACAAAAAACATTTTGTGGAGCAGGGTTTTGTGCATGATCTGTTTGATTTTGATTGGGGTAAAATCAATCTGTGTGCTGATGTAGAAACTGCATGGTCTTATTTGTATCTTGGTTTTATGGAGATCATTGATAGACATGCACCCCTGCGTAAATGTAGAGTAAAGGGACGAGACAATCCCTGGTTTTCTGCTGAACTGTCCAGTCTCCTGCATGAGAGAAACAAGGCCTGGGCAAAGGCTAGGAAATCAGGCTCAGAGGTAGAATGGCTGCAATTTAGGCAGCTAAGGAATAGCTTCACTTCACATGTCAAAAGTGCTAAATCAAAGTACTATCTGTCAGTAACCACAAAGAATCTGAATAATCCTGGAAAATGTTGGAAAGCCATAAAATCATTATCCACCGGTGATATCCGTAATGAGCTACCTCCGTGCATTACCACAGCATCTGGCTCTATATCGGACAGGGCTACTATGCTAAATTGCTTTAACCCTTTGGAGTCGACCGTCACGCCGGCGTGATCAGATCACATGACCTGTTCAAGCCGGTGCCGCATAACAACAACAGTCCGGACAACATTGCCGTGTGTTTCTGTCGAAAGTACTGGCTTGAAACTATAACCCAGTCTTTGTTTCATGCAAAAAGACCCAGTAAACATGGAGATACGATGATATAAAGTTAATACATTTCAAAAGTATGAAAAATGGAAGCACATATTTGAATATCTTCGCCGTATTTGATCATTTTACGAAACGGAAAATACTGGAAACTGTAGATCCTGCTCAACAGGATGTGTGTTTCCGTCGAAAGTACTGGCTTTAAACTATATGCCAGTCTTTATTTCATGCAAAAAGACCCAATAAACACAGAGATACGAGGATATAAAGTTAATACAAATATATTTCAAAAGTATGAATAATGGAAGCACATATTTTAATATCTTCGCCGTATTTTATCATTTTACGAAACGGAAAATACTGGAAACAGTAGATCCTGCTCAACAGGATGTATTTACCAGGGAGGTGGTGAGGTAATCAGGTAAACGGAGTGATACGAAGCGAGACGAAAAGAGACAAAGAGGGACGGCGGGAACCAAAGAGAGACGGGAAATGGAGAGAGACGAAGACATACGAAGACAGGCGGCGGGAGACGAAGAGAGACGGCGGGAGACTGCGATTGAAGTAAAGTGACAGACAAACATTGAGAATTTAGATATAGTTAGATAGATTTAGAGTTTTGAAGATTCAACTATGATGAAGAGAACTCTGAACGTGAGTCAAGCTATAAGCTTGTTTTTTGACATGGAGGAGGAGGAGGAGGAGGAGCCTGTGATGTTGCCCTCTGTGTCGTTGACAGAAACTGCTCTGAAGCGTGGCACAGATAAAGACAGAAAAAACTGATTTTTGTACATAATGTGTATATATATATTTGTATTATATTTATAATAACACTTTTGCCTTATCAGAATGAAATCCAATGTACATTATTTAAGCTTTTAAATGTTTTGTTGTGCCTACTGTGTCACTGTTGACAGAACTTGAGAAATGAGGAAAAAAAGCCAATGGGATACACCTGTTATTTGTTCATAAAATTTGTATATAGGTTCATGCTACCTCAATCAAACTTTCACATTATCATAGTGACATCCCATGTATATATTTCCAGCTTTCAAATGGTTTCGTTATGTATGTTTGTGTTACCTATATGAAAAATAATATCATTTTCAAAATCTGTTTTTACGTTTTTTTGTGATTTTGGGTCCAAAATGTTCATATAGTACCTCAAAATGAAAGAAATAACTATCAGGTTATATAGGTGAGGTTGTCCTTAAAAAAAGGATACCAAACATTGGCATGCCAAACATTTCTTAATGGGGTTTAGTAAGACAAATCAAAAGTATGCGAAAACGGCCAAATTAGCCCAGGACTCCAAAGGGTTAATGAGCATTTTGTGTCCTGTGGTTCTCTTTTTGATTCTGTCACTTACTCTGCTTCTGTGAACACTACAGTCTGTGACTCTGAAAAACGTGTTTTGGAAAACCCTAGTTAGTTTTACTCCTTTTACTGTTGATGTTGTTCGTGAAGCTTTAACCAAGTTAGATCCTAAGAAACCGGCTGGCCCGGACAACGTAGAACCTTTCTTTTTAAAGAAAGCTGCAGATTTTATTGCTCCACCTCTTACTACTCTTTTTAACCTCTCCCTCAGCACAAACACAATTCCAAAATGGTGGGAGTCAGCGTATGTCCTGCCTTTGCTAAAAGGAGGGGAGGCCACCTTATTAAATAACTATAGGCCAATCTCTAAGTTGTCAGTTCTGGCTAAGGTTCTTGAACGCTTAGTGAGTGAACAGGTAAAGGTGTTTTTATGTACAAATGACATCCTGTCTAAACGTCAGTCAGGCTTCAGAAAGCAACAGAGCACCATCACTGCCACAATGAAAGTGGTGAATGACATTATGAGTATTTTAGTTGTGCAGCTCTATTTATTGACCTTTCCAAAGCGTTTGACACCGTCGATCATCGCATCTTAAAGCAGAGGCTAGCCAGTATAGGCATGTCCAGCCATGCAGTGGGGTGGTTTGTGAACTACCTCTCTGAAAGGTCCCAATGTGTTCATTTTGATGGGCTGTCTTCTGAGTGGTTGAACATTGCAAATGGTGTTCCCCAAGGTTCTGTTTTAGGTCCACTTTTATTCTCCATCTACATCAACAGTTTAGGTGAAAATGTCGATGAAGCTACTTTACATTTGTATGCGGATGATACCGTGATGTACTGTGCAGGTCCCTCCATCAAGGAGGCTGGTGTTAGATTACAGGCTGTTTTTAACATTATTCAGACTCAGCTCTCTGAACTAAAGCTTCTTTTAAATGTTGATAAAACCAAGGTAATGCTCTTTTCTAAAGCTAAAAAGACAGCAGAGCCTGTTTTAGATATTGTAACTATGCAAGGAATAAAACTTGAAGTGGTTACCTGTTACAAATACCTTGGTATCTGGCTTGATGATTGTCTCACTTTTAAACTTCATGTCAATAACCTGCTTAAAAAGCTGAGGGTTAGGCTAGGTTTCTTCTACAGGAACAAGTCCTGTTTCTCGCTTGAGGCCAGGAAAAGGCTAGTCACTGTGACCTTTTTACCTGTGCTGGACTATGGTGATTTGATCTATATGAATGCACCTGCCAATTGCAATTAGATGCTGCGTATCACAGTGCACTGAGATTTGTGACAAACTGTAAAGCATTAACCCATCACTGTACCCTGTATGCTAGGGCTGGTTTGCTTCACTAACTGTACTGAGGCTCAGTCACTGGTGCATTTTTATATACAAAGCCATGTTAGGGAAACTTCCATCTTATATCTGCTCCCTGATCTCACGGAGTCAAATTGTAAGTGGCTACTGCCTGAGATCAAATGCTGTGGTTTTATTAAATGTGCCAACTGCTAGGACTGTCTTAGGGAAGACAGCTTTTAGATGCGCAGCTCCTCTGTCTTTTATTATGTCTGCAAATTAAATGGAAACTGAACAATCTGGTGCCACTAAATGTTTTTAAAGCTCGGTTGGATGCTACTCAATCGGAAGCTATTGGTACCTGTTTATGTGGATAGTTATGTAAATGATGCTGTATGATGTCCTTTTGTTGTTCTGTTTATGTTTTTATGTTTCATGTGGAACCTACTTGAGCAGGTCTCCCTTGAAAAAGAGATCAATGATCTCTATGGGATTTCATCTGTATAAATAAAGGTTTGAAATGAAATGAAAATCTCGTTTTCAGTGGCTGTTGCCACAACGCCTCCACACACTGCCAGATATCTGGCAACGGGGGCGAGACGAAAGCCGGTTGCGCCGGACTGTAAAACCCCTGGCGGAGGCGGCTTACCGGCTTCGGCGGCAGTGGTGGGGGGAGCGGTAGTCTGACATGTTCCGCCGCCATGTTCCGCCGCCATGGCCATCACCAGGGGGAAGTTCTGGCGGGCAGACATGTGCGGTGGACTTCCACAGACTCCGGACCCGGAAGTGCCAGACACCGATGAGGCAAAGTCATCTTTTTCCTCCTCAGCAAACGGAGCCATAACCCGCACGGCTGGGATGGCGAACGTTGGTGGCGTCGCCTCGGCCATATCCTGGTCTCCCACGCCCACCACCTCGAGCTCGTCTTCGGCGTGGTCTGGTCCCAGGCACTCGAAACAGAGCTGGTGGGAATCGGCGCCCGCTATTAAGCCGGGGTTTGAGGGACAGGCACGGGTTTCCTGCAGTGGCGACTCCATTTACTTCCTTTACTTTGTTCCCTTTATGTCTCTGGTCAGGTGTTGCTCGCTCGCTGAAGAGAAAAGGATGACAGTTGGAGGTGTAGCTGCCTTATATACTGTGAGGCCTGCACTCACATTCAGGTAGGCTCGCCCTGATTGGCCGGCTACGTTTATGCAAATTCGGTGTGAGAACGTTCGTGTGTCATTGATGAAGAGTATTACCCATAGAGTCCAGTAGAGGACGGAGCCTGTGTGAGATAGAACCAGGGTCGTAGGACCACTTAGACAGATCATGTTTGTTAGGGTTGGTTAAGCCAGATAAGATATCCAGGGTCTGTTGAACTGGCTTCGTAGTACAGGGCACTGGCGTGTTCTAAGATTTTAACAGATAAGTGACGGTTTAACTTTACTGACTTAACGTGCGGTAGAGATACTAACAAAACAATACAATCAATGCGGGTAAATATATAAATAAAACCACAAGCGGTAACATTGATTGGCACAGTTAAAACACGGCGGACTCTGCGGTCCGTCACAACAGTAGCATGTAATGCAAACAAAAGATCAACATGAAGTTGATAACACACACTAATTACCTATATCTGCCAAGACACGAAGCCTCGCACATGGAACCGTTCTTGGTAATGATTATAGGTGTGCGTAAAGTCCGTTCACTGTGCGGCGGAGATTTCTTTCACTCGGCTCGGGCACTGACGGAGCCGTTGTCTCACGTCAGAGAAATAAACACAGCGGCTGGTCTTCGTTGAATTGAAGGTTGGTTGATGACGTCAGTATTCATTGTTTCTACAGTGAGTTATTATTTGGGATGTCTTAGATACAGTGCACACAGATTGTGAGCAGTATGGGGGGTGCGGCTTGTGCCAGGGGGGTTTGTTTTGGAGAGCAGATTTAAGGCTCCTGTGGAGCACTCAGAATTTAAAAGCAAATAATGTTTTTCTGGAACACATTCAGATGCCCTTAGCAGAGCAGGGCAGCACTGCAATGATTTACTGGAGATAAAAACACACAGCTTCCAGGACCTCCAGGAACACAGCACTGCCAAAATATGCCAATTCAACACACTCTCACTCCATAATCGTCCAGGAGCGACGCTTGGTCAGGGTCCCGTGGCGTGCAGTTGTGACGCTCCTAAATTCCTTCAGCTTCATAAAGGGACGCAAATAGCTTTCAACGGATTGCAATGTATTCCCATATGCGGCAGGATTTGACGCTCATGGAAGCACGGCATTCATTTGTATCGGCTGCCCTTAAAGGCAATGTGAGCGTCCATATTTTTCCGCGTTCATAGTTTAGGATGGCAGAAGACACTACACTACCCAGAATCCCCAGCTATCGTTTAGGACTACACCATGTGCTCTGTTTGACAAACCCCGTGATTAGTTCTCAAGCTCTGTGATTGGTTGACCTCCAACTGCATTCCATACGAAAAAAAACGTTTCGTAAAAGATAAAATCATACTTTATTCAGCAGTGCTTGCTTTACTGTTTGAAAGTCATCACATGAATGCATTGTAATACATGGTTCGGCTGCATTAAATATTACACATCTGTCGTAGTTCTTTATTTATCTACAGAAATCGGGCTCAGAATAGACCGGAAACTATTCTTTTACCGTTCAGTTTTAATTTCACAATAAAGTTAGTAGTAATATTTTGTTTTGATATTATTGTTTTTTATTAACTACTAGACCGCTGGGTCATGTTAAGACCATCTTTTCTGTGTTGCTGTGGGTTTTTTCCATCGCTTTTGTGTTACAAATATCAAAACAATAACTAAATATATCCGTCGTAAACTAAACCAGAAACAGCAGTATATTTTATTTTGTTAACACTGTAAACTTGACAGGTTTTCAACCTATGTTTTCAACCCAAACCACCTACTGGTTAAAGCACGTTATTACACGTTTAGAGTAATGCAATGCAGGTAGATTGTGTTGCTTTTTAATTACTGTTTAAAATGCCTTTTTCTTAATGTATTTCATTTCTGAAATACATTAATGTACATAAATGTATTTCTTCAACAAGAAGACCCCTTAGGTCACAGGCTCCTCCAACAGTGCAACACAATAAAACAGATACACAGAAGAAATAGTGCAAGTAAATTCAAAAAGAAAAATAGTTAAAGTTAAATAGTGTAATACGAGTCTACAAGTGATTGGAATAAGATATATTAGACTAATCATTTCTAAGTAGCAGCCAGATTAATGTTATGGATGTTGTTTCAAAGTTCAGGTGTTTAATAGTCTTCTGGCCTGTGGGATGAAGCTGTCCCTGAGTCTGGTGGTTTTAGTCCATGAAATGCCAGACGGCAGCAGACAGAACAGTTTGTGGCTGGGGTGATGGCGGTCTTTTATAATCCTGAGGGCTTTCTTTAAGGTTAACCTGGTATTTTTACTACATTTATTTTAGTTACTTGACAGATTTGGATTAATGATGTGAAATATAAACAACCCTTAAATCAGACTTTAGTTACACCTGAGTAAAATTCAGTGAAGGTGATTGTGAAGTGCCAACAATCAGGCGAGATATTTGGTAGTGGGTGCTTGAGAAGACAAAAAATGTATCTGCAGATCCCTATAAAGCATATTCATTACTCGTTATTCTCTACTAATAGTTAATTAAAGACTGTATATAATGACTATTTTGCACATCCCTTTCAAGATTTCAAGATGTTCTAAGGTTTATTGACATATCATAGTATACACAACTACGGTGTATTTGTATTTATTTATAGAAGCACTATGCATACAACAACATTAATCTCAGCAAAGAGAAGATATGCAATATGCCAGATTATAGCTAATAGCTCATTTCCATCTGTGGTCCTCAGGCAGGTTCATAACAATCAATAAACAAATAATGACATTGCATGATCTCTATCAGTCAAACCATTTTAAAACCTGATTTAAGTACAGCTCAATAAATTAATACATAGTACACTTGAAATACACTTACATGATCTGCTTAAACAAGTGCTTAAACATAGCAATGTTAACTAGGTTTAAGCACTTATTTTAACTGATATTATACATGTAGTATACTCTTATAAGATGTATGTAGATAGTATAAGAAATGTGCACAATATGACAGTTTAATGGTGTACACACATATTGATGTGTATATTGTCAATAAACCTTAGAACATCTTGAAATCTTGAAAGGGATGTGCAAAATAGTCATTATATACAGTCTTTAATTAACTATTAATAGAGAATAACGAGTAATGAATATACTTTATAGGGATTCTATTAATATCTAATGAAAATAATAAAAATGCAATAACGCGCTTTAACCACTAGGTGCCCGTCTATCAGCTGTGCACCGTTATGGTGTAAATACAGTCAATCTATCAATTGGATCAAATATAAAAGTCAGCCGAATTATTGTTGATACTGCAAGGAGGCGTATTGTGTGAAAATAAATGTAAGATGTTGTTTAACTGCTGATATATTTAGGATCCATGTCACGTTTCAGTTTGGCGGCATTTCCTCATACTGCAAAGCCCTCATGTTTCTCATCAGGGCTCTATAAATACAACTACGGCAGATATTTCATAGTTAATGCAGCCGAACCGTGTATTACAAGGCCGTTATGTGAAGACTCTACAAGAGAAAAGCAAGTACACTCGGAATAATGTATTATTTTACTTTTAAAATATGTTTTCGGATTTCACATTTTACAAAGACCAAATCCCAGCGTGCTTTGCGGCTAAATCGATCTGAGGATCCGTCTGTTTCCGGTTTCATATTTCGTAAGGATGTATTTTGTACACACATTCCTTCACATTTCAATTTTAATTTACATTAAAGTATTTCGTGAGGCCTTCTAACCTTTTTAAATATAACTACGGTTGTAGTTGAAGAGTTTGTAAATGAACATGAACCGAAGCTGTTGCATGGCAACGCAATCACACAACGGCACGTCCGTTAATTCCACATCCACCTGGATTAACATCGATTTAATACATTAATGTAGCCTTTGTTTCGACCAGCTGGGGGCAACAAGAACATGTTCACAAAACCTATCAATGTTGTTTAATCAACAAGGATAATCTGGTGTTTTTGAGTTGATGAGTAATGGAGATATCACTGTCAAATCAATTGACAGTAAGGAGAATACTTACTTCCTGGTGTGCAATTCTCTGTTATCCAATGGGAGCGGGCGCTCACATTGCCTTTAAGGGCAGCCCAGAGTCAGCCGACACAAATGAATGCCGTGATTCCATGAGCGTCAAATCCCGCCGCAGATGTGAATACATTGCAATCAGTTGAAAGCTATTTGCGTCCCTTTATGAAGCTGAAGGAATTTAGGAGCGTCACAACTGTACGCCACGGGACCCTGACCAAGCGTCGCTCCTGGACGATTATGGAGTGAGACTGTGTTGGCCAATTAGCTAAACATTACACTCAGTAAAATTGGAAGATCTTAGTATTTCAATGCTGCTCTATGAGTAGAATTGATCTTTGTCCTAATACTCTGCTTTCTTTTTAATCACAGTGTTTTGGACTTCAACAATTGTAATGCATCGCTCTGTGGATTTACATTTTTTTTAAAACATAGTCCATTGTGCACATCGTTTTGTTTCTGTTTCACCACCAGTTTTTAAATCATATAGAGAGTGAGCATCTCAAAAACAAGATGCAAAAGTTAAAGGGTAGCTGTCTCTTTCATTCTCTGTTCTTTGCTCAACAAGTGATGCTTTCTCGGGAGATGGATCGACCACTCTACTTTAAAATAAAATAAATAAAAAGTAAGGTGAGTGTTGAGAGCAGACACGCACACACACACACACACACACACACACACACACACACACACACACAC
>CALSBZ010042054.1:17097-34278 GCA_943591055.1 Gobionotothen gibberifrons | reverse complement strand
TAACTTTGCGGTAGAACTATTCTTTATACATCCATGGGTACAACTTCAGATCAAAATGAACACATAATGAAATATGACCCCCGGTTTGATGATTGACAGGTCACAGAACAATGGGGACAGGCTTCAGTGCAGCCTGTCAACGGTGCTCTGTTTCTACACACTATTGCGGTAAGCATGTTGTAACTTCCGGTTGTTGTTGTCACCTCCGGGTATCCTGTGAGCCTGTTCTGCTGCTGATAGCTTATTATCTTAACTTAATCTATCGTTTTAAAAATCACGGCAACTGCCTGACGTTGTAATCACACGTTACTAGCTTAAGCACTCACAACTCTCCTTCGCGACTGTAACTTCACAGTTGCCTACACTCTTTTCGGGTTTGCTAACGGTAGCTACTTTAGCTTGATAGCTAGCCATGGCTCTTTCCCCACCCTCTGGTGCTATTTCCTGCTCTACCTGTCTCATGTTCGGTTATTTCCCTGCCTCCTTTACTGGTGCCGGTACATGTGTTAAATGTAGTATAGTTGTTAGGTTGGAGGCGGGAATCATAGCCATAGAAGCCCGGCTCCGCATCTTAGAAAGTAACTCAGCTACAGTAAAGCCCATGTTAGTCGGTGCGGACCGGCAAGAGGTAGCTCCTATTAGCCGTCCCCCGACAACTCCCGAGCAGCAGGGAGACTGGGTGACTGTTCAGAAGGGGCATAACGCAAAACCCGCAGGTCCCCACCAACCCGTTCAAGTATCTAACAGATATTCCCCACTCAGCGAGGCACCCGCTGAGAAGCCAACTCTGGTTATTGGTAGCTCTATTATGAGACACGTGAATTTAGAGACCGAAGCCTCTACAGTCACATGCATTCCGGGGGCCAGAGCGGGCGACGTTGAGGCGCATCTTAAACGGCTGGCTAAAAATAAACGTAAATACAGTAGGATTGTTATTCACGTCGGTGGTAATGATGTTCGTTTACGCCAATCATAATGCACCAAACTTAATGTGGAGTCGGTGTGTAATTATGCTAAAACAATGTCGGACACCGTAATCTTCTCTGGTCCCCTCCCCAATCTGATCAATGATGACATGTATAGCCGCATGTCATCATTTCAGCGCTGGTTGTCTTGGTGGTGCCCAGCAAACAATGTGGGCTTCGTAAATAATTGGACAGCCTTCTGGGGAAAACCTGGTCTGATTAAGGGAGACGGCATTCATCCTACTTTGGAAGGTGCACATCTCATTTCTGCAAACATTTCAGGGCTTTGTGGATTTAATCCATGACAAACTGGAGTTGAGACCAGGAGGCGGAGTTGCAGTCTTACACGCTTCTCTGCGCTCTCTCCTAGGCAGTCATCCATAGGAATCCAGAACCCAATAAAATACCCAATATTAACGGTGTGTGCGTCTGCCCAAGGACAATTTAAGGTAAAACCTACAGATGAAGCACTTATTTTCGGACTCCAGCTTACCTGTTCCTACCTACGACCTGCCAACGCCCAGTTTGGAGGAAGGTCAAGCCCTCCCACTATTTTCCAAGAGGGCGTTGCCAGATTTTCAATTTCAGGTTTTAACCAGGAGATGGCGCTTCATTCACAAATACAGAAATGATGTCGTACTGTGTCGTACACAGTGTAGTGGATAAAGCTGCTTGAAGAGCATTTGAACATATAGTCTTTATATATTAAATAATCATAATAATAATGTAAAAGTTTACATTACATTAAACCATGCATTTTGTAATGTCAGCATTTCATTTAGAAGAAAAGTAGTTAGTTCGTTATTTTCATGTCGATGGACACTGAATAATATTTTTTAATAGAGGATTCATAATATTGTTTGCCGAGAACAAAATTAACGATCAAGCAGCATTTTAAATTCTTAATATCCCTGCAAATATAGAAATGACATTTCTGCTTCTATCTTTGCAAAACGAGTAAACAGTCACATTTGGGTCTCAAATCAACTCGACATCATATTAATAACGATATATGATACAAATATAAGACTGACAACAACAACAAGCCACAGAAGTCGTATCACAAGTTATCCTGGGCGGAGCAGCTGAAGACTTCTCCACGCTGCTTTCAAACTGTGAGTAAACAACGTGTGCTTCACTTGTAGGCTGTCTGAAGGTATACACAGGTCTCAGATGGACTTCGTATGTGTGTGTTCCTGCCAGTAATTAGCCGTGTCTCGGCTCGCTGTACGGCTAAATATTGAAGCTAAATTAGCAACTACATGTTAGCAACTACATGTCCCACAATGCATTTCATTCTGTGACTTGCGCACTGTCTTAATCTCAGCCGTAGTTTAACCGCCGGCCGACAGGGGGCGAAAGAGACGAGTGAGCGATACAGGGAGAGAAACACAGAAGAAGAGATGAGAACGCAGCAGAGAGAAGCGGAGAGGATATCTGTATAGTTCAATGTTCATTGACAATACATATTGAATTGTACTTTCTTTATTTGATTGGCAGTCAGTTGTTGATTACATGCAGACGTTGATAAAGCTACAGGCTACTTCAATATCACACTAATTCATGAAGCAACTTAGACATTTTGATGTTCCGGACCTTTGCATGGGGACATTTTCTCTAACTGGACCTCATTGAATTTTAGTTGAATACCCATATGTGGATGCACATTCCACACTAACCTTTCCCTGCTTATTTTTTAATATATGAAGCGTGAGCTGTATGCTCGAGTCTTCCTGCCTGTCGGCCGGTCAGATCTTGCACTTGAGTAAAAGTAGAAGTATCAGAGTGTAGGAATACTGTTACAGTACAAGTCCTGCATTCAAAATGTTCCTCAAGTAAAAGTATTATCATCAAAATATAGTGAAAGTAGCGACAGTAAAAGTAGTCATTGTGCAGATTGGTCCATTTCAGAATAATATATATGATATGTTTTATAATGATTGATCATGAAAGTGTTCTCAAAGCTGGTAAAGGTGCAGCTAATTTGAATGACTTTGTATACTGCAGGGTAGCTTGTGAATTTACTCCAGGTGGAACTAAAGTCTGATTTAAGACTTGGTTATATTTCACATCATTCATCCACATCTGTGATGTAACTAAAGGTATTAAATACCATTTACCTCTGAACTGTAGAGGAGTACAATAACAAAGTAGCAAAACATTGAAATACTTAAAGTAAAGTCAAAAGTATGTCAACATTTTACCCAAGTACTAGTTTATGAACTTGGTTACTTTACACCAGTGGCTATAAAGACAGAAAGACTAAGCCTTGCACAGAGGCATGAAAGGGAGGGGGGGTAGAGAGCTGCGGTTGATGGCCCATTGTAAATACACAGCTGAGAGCTGCCGTTTCATTCATACGATGGAGTATTAGGGCCACACTTAGAAGAAAAAAAACTGAGAGATTTCGAGAATAAAGTCGTAATAATACGAGAATAAAGTCATAGTTACGAGAATAAAGTCGTAATGTTACGAGAATAAAGTCATAATTACGAGATTAAAGTCGTAGTTTCATAAGTGACTTGAGAAGGAGACAACAGCAGCGTCCTGCAATACAATGAGGAATGTGGAGCATCTTGTGAAGCAGTACTTTAGTTTAGGCTTCTCAAATAACTAAATAGTTGATCTTTTGGCACATCAGCATCAGATTATCATAAGTATTAGAACTTTGAATAGGTTGTGCAAGAAACTATGTCTATTTTATTTCGAAGAAAGAACCAAACGGATTTGGAGGAAATTGTCTCCTTTCAGCTAACCAGGAAGTGTTTTAGCACACCACGTGACGCATCTGAACGAATCACGTTCGACAACAGAAATGTTGTCGAACCCTTGATCACAGGTCTCACTGCTTTCACACCGATTTGCATACTGTAGAGTGAGCGATTAGTTTATTCCCTCAGACGCAATTCAGGGGGGGAGGGGGGGAGAAAGTGTTCTCAAAGCTGGTAAAGGTGCAGCTAGTTTGAATGACTTTGTATACTGCAGGGTAGCTTGTGAATTTACTCCAGGTGGAACTAAAGTCGGATTTAAGACTTGGTTATATTTCACATCATTCATCCACATCTGTGAAGTAACTAAAGGTATTAAATACCATTTACCTCTGAACTGTAGAGGAGTACAATAACAAAGTAGCAAAACATTGAAATACTTAAAGTAAAGTCAAGAAATCTCTTTTTATCACTCCATAAATCAGAAAACACTGTCAACAGTATGATTTGCCTAATGTGGGACAGTCCTAAAAGGGGCATGGATTGTGCAAGAGCAATGGTTATTTACAGGGCTTTAGTCTTCTAATGCATTATTTTAGATATTTAAGGTGAAGGGCAAATTATATTAAATATATCTATTGTATCTGGGGCGTAATTGGGGGTAATTGGGGGGCTCTGTTAAAATGGTATGACAAAGTAAGGGATAATGTTAGGGATAAATGTCTGGGTTTAAAAGATGGCAATTAATTTAAGCCCAAATATTCATAGTAATTTAATAAATCCTTCCAACACACGTTGTAAAAAATTGCCTAAATTAAGAAATCATTCCAATAGGTCAGTAAAAAAAAAAAAAAGAAAAAAAAAGGGGAGTGATTATTCGAATATGCATAAATAAAAAAGAAAGAATGCAAACTATGGTGCTGCTCACACGGGAACGTTTGCGTTTATGCACAGTATGCGTTTTCAAAAAAGTCTTCCGTTCACACGTATTCGTTTCATTTGACATGTCTGTTCACACACGCTGGAAACGCTGTAGTACATATGCCGGGACTGTAAGTGGCGCTGTACTTCCACACAAGACCGGTCGAAAGCGCTGGACACGCTGTAGTACATATGCCGGGCCTGTAACTGGCGCTGTAACTTCCTACATAAAAGCAGCGAAGAAGCATAGTTGTCATGGTTGCCCTTCTGTTTATTCTCCACATTGGGGGCAGAGGGAACCGGGCAGAGTTTTTCGCCAGTCAACGTGTATTAAAGTTGAAATCTTCCGGACAAAATTATAAAAGTGCCGGTCAAAGGTCTTCTTTGTTATTTATTGAGTTTTAAAACAAATTAATAACGACTCTATAGGCCTATAATATATAAAATACACGGAGCCTCTCTTTTTCCTCCCTCTCTTCGGGCAGCGTCAGTGTCTGTCTCATGCAGCAGCTGATCAACTAATGAGTGACCCGGCCGACAGTACAAATAAACATATTTATAACTAGTTTAGGTAGTGAATATGAGGAGAAGAGGCGTGTGGATATAAGCAATTAACATGTCGAAATCCTCTGTTTTACGCGATGTCACAACGGACAATTTTTCTTAGCGGATGCATGTCAATTTATATCAATACATACAACTATTTTTTAAATCAATAAAAACATTTTCTAAATCCATAAAAGCATTTCAATTAATATTGGGAGTCATGTCGTTACTTTGTTGAGAATTTGGCCATGTAATAAACGGGATAATTTGCAGCGACTTGTTCCTTATGGGGAAAATAACACCCTTCATGCTGATCAAGATCCCTCCGCTACGCCGTCGAGGCTCCATTAAAATATAAATATTTGTAGTGAATTACTGACGTTAAAACATGTTAATAACGTTTTAATGAAGTTGAATACAGTATATTCATATTGATTTTAAGATGATGATTAATTTAGGATTAAAAATCGAGAGCCGGTCTGCATTTCCTCCCGTTCGTTTTTTTCGACTACATTAAGTTGCACTGTACATCCAGCGTACTGTACAGTATCAGACTTTATTTCACATGAGCACCAGTGTGGAACCCCACTGCACCCCCTGGTGGATCAATGATCCAATGCAGCTGGCTTCATTATAATTACATTTATTTATAACGGGGGCGGTCTCAAGTCAAGCTGGAGGCTTTCCCTTGAGCGAGGGCAGACCACTTACCAATCACTGCCCTCGCGTTTCAAACTGTCCGAAATTAAGTGCTTCATCTGTAATAGAGGTAAAGCGAGAGCAGCTTACTACTCTTCATTAATAGATGAGAATAAGAATAATGCAAGATTTATTTTCAGCACTGTAGCCAGGCTGACAGAGAGCCACAGCTCGATTGAGCCTTCTATTCCCATAGCACTCAGTAGCAATGATTTTATGTGCTTTTTTAACGATAAAATGGTTACTCCTAGAAACAAAATTAATGACCTCTTGCCTTTGACCAGTATAGTGTTATCAACAGCTCCCGGAAGTTCTAATACTACACTAGATAGTAAACTAGAATGCTTTTCAGCCATAAACCTTGAACAATTAAATTCAATGATTCTCTCTTCTAAACCATCAACGTGTATCTTAGACCCAATTCCAACTAAGCTGTTGAAGGAAGTTTTTCCATTAATTAGCACTTCTTTATTAAATATTATGAATATGTCTTTATTATCAGGCTATGTTCCAAGTAGCAGTGATAAAACCTCTTCTTAAAAAGCACAACCTCGATCCAGAGGTTTTAGCCAACTATAGACCTATTTCTAATCTTCCGTTCCTCTCAAAAATCCTTGAGAAAGCAGTCGCAAAACAGTTGTGTGATTACTTAAAAAACAATGATTTATTTGAAGATTTTCAGTCTGGCTTTAGAACACATCATAGCACAGAGACAGCTCTGGTTAAAGTCACAAATTACATTCTAATAGCCTCAGACAAAGGACTTGTCTCTATTCTTGTCTTGCTCGATCTCAGTGCTGCATTTGATACTATCGACCATGACATCCTATTGCAAAGACTAGAGCACTTAGTTGGCATAAAGGGAACTGCTTTAGGTCCTATCTATCTGAACGCTCTCAGTTTGTACGTGTCAATGATGAATCTTCCACGCAAACCAAAGTTAGCCATGGAGTGCCACAGGGCTCAGTGCTCGGACCTATTTTGTTCACATTATATATGCTTCCGTTAGGCAATATTATAAGGAATCATTCTGTACATTTTCATTGTTATGAGGATGATACTCAACTATATTTATCAATCAAGCCTGATGAAATGAATCATCTAAATAAAATTCAAGACTGCCTTAAGGACTTAAAAACGTGGATGACCTTAAACTTTTTGATGTTAAACACGACCAAAACTGAAGTTATTGTACTCGGCCCGAAGAATCTACGAAACAAATTGTCTAAAGATATACTAACTATGGATGGCATTAATTTGGCCTCCAGTGAGACTGTAAAGAATCTTGGTGTTATATTTGATCAGGATTGATCCTTTAACGCCCACATAAAATCAATTTCAAGGACCGCCTACTTCCATCTACGTAACATTGCAAAAATCAGGCATATCTTGCCTCAAAACGATGCAGAGAAACTAGTCCATGCATTTGTTACTTCAAGGCTGGATTATTGTAACTCCTTATTATCAGGGTGTACCAAGAAGTCAGTTAAGTCGCTTCAGCTGATTCAAAATGCTGCAGCTCGTGTACTAACCAGAGTTAGGAGAAGGGACCACATTACTCCTGTTCTGGCTGCCTTACACTGGCTCCCTATAGAACACAGGATAGAATTTAAAATTATTCTTCTCGCCTAAAAAGCCCTTAATGGGCAAGTGCCATCTTACCTTAAAGAACTCATTATACCCTACTGTCCTACTAGGGCATTGCGTTCCAAGAATGCAGGGTTGTTGGTTGTTCCTAGAGTCTCTAAAAGTACAATGGGAGCCAGAGCCTTTTCTTATCAAGCTCCACATTTGTGGAATCAGCTTCCCCAAATGTCTTTCTTTTTGGTGTCTATATACGCCAGGATCCGGAGTCATGGATGGTCCTGGATCGCGAGCCCTGGATCTTGAGTCGTGGCTGTTGCTGTGGTCCTGGATCATAAGTCCTGGATGGATATCCTCGTGGATTCATCTTCCTATTATACACACATGCATTTCCAAACATTTGGACTACCTATGTTGCAAATGTATTATCTTTTCAGTTTACACACGTCATCTATTGCACGTCTGTCCGTCCTGGGAGAGGGATCCCTCCTCTGTTGCTCTCCCTGAGGTTTCTCCCATTTTTCCCTTTAAACTGTGGGTTTTCTCTGGAAGTTTTTCCTTGTACGATGTGAGGGTCTAAGGACAGAGGGTGTCTTATTGTCATACTGATATTCTGTACAAACTGTGAAGTCCACTGAGACAAATGTAACATTTGTGATATTGGGCTATATAAATAAACATTGATTGATTGATTGATTGATTTACCCTTACCCACAATTTAAAGTAATTCACACAGACTCTCTCCTCTTTGCTCTTCTCTCTGTGAGGAGCAGCAAGTTCAGCTGTCAGAACAAAGTGAAAAACAAACAATGGCATCAAATATTATTAATATGTCGGGTAGTAATAGATTTATTTTAATTGTTATCAGAATGTACCAGAATGCGTAGTTTATATGTTAGTATTTCTAAAAATCTCCTGGGGGACAATCCCCCCAGACCCCCTTCTGGGGTTGGGTTTTCAGCATGTGTGCCTTTTTATGTTATACAGTTCAGCTTTGATTCCATCATCTCATTAAACCTTATTTAAAAGCATTATTTTGTTCTGTGAAGGGATATAAGGGATATACTGTACTTCACTTTAATTCATATTGTATGCTGAAAAGCGTATATATTACTGCACGATTTTTTTGTGGAATGGATTTGAGTGGTTCAAAATTTCGGGTCGCGATCTATTGACTAAGGAAAAAGTGGGTCCCGAGGCCTGACCAGTTGAGAACCACTGAGCTAGAGAGAGCACACCTTTATCTATTTAATATAGATAAAGTAAGAAATCATTCCAATGTGTACTATAGGACAATAAAAAAAAAGAAAACATTTAAAAGGGGAGTGATTAGTAAAATATGCATAAATAGAAAGAAAGAATGCTAACTAGGTAACATAAGATAAGAATAAACAGGTTTAAATTATTTGTTATTGGTTGTGATCATATTCTAAAGATGTTTGGATTATTGAAAAGTATACAGCTCCCTTTCATCTGAGTGTTGAGAGCTGTATCCATCAATTCATTTTGTGCTCAAAGTGCACCAGATTGATGCATTTCACTTCAACATTAAAACAAAAATCTTCCCGGGGGTGCATTCCCCCGGACCCCCCAAGAGTATGTGAGGTCCACCACCAAATAAAGCAGGTTAAAATAATTAAATTGCATACAAGTTATTTTAGTAAACACTGAAAACGGGTCCCACAGACCTAAACAGCACACAAAGGTTAAAGGTAAGCATATAATAATGTTAAAATGTGCTAAATATATACACTGCAAAAAGCGTAAAAATAGCCCCTGACTTGTTTTATTTTTTTAAAGTAGCCCTCATCCTAATAAAGGTTGGTGACCCCTGCACTAAACTAACATAAAACGTTCTCCTTCTGTTTGCAGCCTTGAAAAAGTCCTGGAAGATAAGGAGCCATAAGAAAATCATAAAATCACCATCACCAATCAATAATAAAATGTGTATTTCATTTCATTTTTAATTTCCATCTTCATTTCAAAATAGCATAATGACATATTGTATGTGAATATAGTATCTAATGTATGCGTTCATCTGGAACCCCTTGCAGTGCCTTGAGTGCATACAATTTTAGGAAGCTCTCCGGGGAGGGGAACTGAACCAGCTTCTCATCTCATGCTTCTCATCTCTGCCCGAACAAAGGCTCGATTCCATCTGCACAATAAATATTCACGGCTGTCCAATGGGAAACATGCATTTCAGAAATATCATATTTCATAAAATGTGAGAGTCAATACATTACAACAAGGCTTTGAAGAGCTTTGTTTTATTCATGGATGGTCAACAGGGGGTTCGTGACCCCTACAGGTTTTTTTGAAGATGAAGGAGGATGTTCGAAGCCTATTAAAGACTGTAATACCTTCAGTTTATCTTTGAATTCCACACAAAAAGATGTAAAAACCTTTTTACCACTAGCAGTTAAATAATGACTGGATACAATATGTTTAGAAATAACACTGTTTGCTATTACTCAGATGTGAGTGTTGGTTGCTTTTCTCTATTTGTTCCGTCACGCCTGAACTTGTTAGCGCCCGCCAATGTTAATTGCCAAGAATGTATAGATTTAACTTATAATCATCCGATCGAAAACATAACCAAAAGATTGATTGACAAAAAAACAATCATTTGGTAATTAAATAAATAATCACTGAATGGATTATGAACCGTTTATAGAAGCCCTAGTTAATGTTCTAAACATTCTTCTCATGGAAGCAGCAGCTTCCATGAGAAGAATGTTTCCTCTGTAGGATCCAGACGGCGCTGCTAAGTGGTTATTACAGTACAGATCTTTGACAGATTCTTGTCTTGTTTGATTTTACAGCTCTTCTCTATACATGTAATGAGCACCTTTTTAAGACGTGTTTTTTATATGTGTTCTGTGTGTCTGCAGGCCAGGGCAGTGTCTTTATTTGGAAGTTAAAGCTGGCAGCTCTTAGCTGTATACACAGAGACACTGGCTAAATGTTTTACTTAAACAAACACCTCCATCACAATTTTTTTTTATCTCATTCTCTCTCCGTAAATAATAGACACAGTCTGCAGACACAAAGCTCAACACTCCAATTAATGTACAGTTAAAACCCTTGTTTAATATGTTACAATGGCATGAAACAAAGAAAGTGAATAAGTCAACAGCAGCAGAAATAAGTTGAATTGATGATCGGTTAATACAGACCAGTGTGGCCAATGTGTCAATGACCAACATAAAACAGGGCTGAAGTCGAATAGTCCATTTAGCTTAGGAACCTTCCTAACGGAGTGAAATGACCCGGAAGTCCCTCAGTGGCAGCCATGATAAGTGCCGTTCGAATTCTCTACATAGGAAAGGAGGTTTAAAACTTCCTTTATAACCTCCTTTAGCTTAGGAACCACTGGAGCTCCCTCACCGAAAGGAGAGGAGAAAATGCTGCCCCACAATGCCTTGCAACCGCAGCATTTGCCGTCACACAACAGTCGGCCGTTCACGGAAACAACCGATTATGACGGAGAAATGATATCATGAAAGTTACGGTGCTTATTAAGCTTTTGAAAGCATATGTGGTAAGTTGCCAAAGTGCTTTGTTTTGAACGCTCATCAGTATTATAATCAAAAAGAGAAATATGAACGTTAGTTTTTACTGAAATGATCAAATAAAGTCAACATTTCACAGTCTTTACTGAGCTGTGTGGGGTTTGTTCAACTTTTAAAAGATGTTTGAATGGTGATATACACAGTGATAGATGTTAAGGACTAACGTTTATAATAAATACATTTGTATTGATTTTAAGTTCTTTTCATAGTTCATACAATCATACGTATTGGGATCATTTGTATTAATGTTGTTGAGATCTTCATAGTATCAAGAGAATACTTAAAACGAAAGTGAGTTATAATCAAATATAATCAATTATATTCTTATATAACCCACAATGAAAATGTTTCCTATGTTGTGTTTTTCTATATTTACAGAATAAACAAAGTGGTTTGTTAAGTTGAGTGTAAGGCCTATAATGAGTTATGGGTGTCAGTCACTGATAAGGGAGAAGGCAGTTTCTTCCCTCTCTCCCTACAGCAGTACACAGGGAGGGGGGCTCCGGACTTAAGTAGAAATACATTGAGGCCTCAAAAAGGTGGTTATGTCATAGCTGAGAATAATATTTAGCAATTTCTGCAGGGGTCATGTCCTTTTTTACACAAACATGGGAAGGTGTGTCTTATGCCATCGCCAATAGAATATGTCCAGTCATGTACATCAGAGGCCATGCCCAGTTTTCCACAAATATGGGTGTGGAGGAGGTGTTTTTGGGGTTTTCTATCCGGTTGTTGAGCATAAGACACTGGCTTTTTGGAGAGAGCAAAAAGAGAGAGGGGGGGTTCCCCTGGTATACTCTCTCCCGGTAAAAGCTCTGTCCCTCAGAGCGGGGTTTTTGCTCTTGTTAAGGTTCTCTCAGACTTGGTAAATATCTCAAATTTCTTGGTTGAATGCTGAGTGAATTACTTTGTTGAATGAGTGGAATGAATTGAAGTATGTTTGTGAGTATTAGTAACCGCCACCTGTGAGTAATCTTCCTCCGAATTCATGCGGATAGGTATGGGTTTTTGAATGTTATACCCGCCATCTGTGTTGGATAGGAGTGTGTATGTGAATATTAGTAACCGCCACCTGTGAGGAATCTTCCTCCGAATACATGCGGGAGATAGGTGTGTGTTTTTGAATGTTAGTACCCGCCATCTGTGTCGGAAAAAAGGTATGGAATTGATGTGAATTGAGTTGGTGAATGAAAAGTTGAATGTGCTTTTTATTATCACCGGTCTTCTTATGAGGAAATGCCTCTAAATTCTATCGGGAGATTTTAAATCACAAACTAAATTGGGCAGTTGAAATTACAATTTTGGTAATAAATGTAAGACTGTGAATTAAAGTTTCATATTAGAACATGATCACAGCTTGATAGGTTTAGTATGATTATAATGTTGTAAAGAGAGAGAAGGTAAAAACCCTGTATTAGTTTGGACCTAGTTTTCTTCAAATAAACTGATCCCACCTTTTGGATTGGGACAACTTAAAATACATCTGCGCCCTCCTCTCCTGCTTCAAAGGTAAGATTGCACCCTGCCACACTCACTTATAGGTAGGACCACACCTCATTTACTGATATCAAAATCCTTCGGGATGGCTTAAACAGATTTAAAAGAGTTGTCTGAATTGAAACAGCAGTTAATTGAACCGGGTTCTTCGGGGAGTTAATAGAGGTGAGATCTTGCTGACC
This sequence comes from Gobionotothen gibberifrons, assembly GCA_943591055.1. Classification (NCBI taxonomy): domain Eukaryota; kingdom Metazoa; phylum Chordata; class Actinopteri; order Perciformes; family Nototheniidae; genus Gobionotothen; species Gobionotothen gibberifrons. The sequence goes on along the minus strand of CALSBZ010042054.1, from coordinate 21,601 downwards.
TTGGTGGATCTGAGCCAAGCAGTAAACTTACATAGACTCAATAACTTCGGTCAGGTCAATTAGTAGGTCAGAATAATTTCCCGGAATAAATTATCAGGACCTCACCAACTCTAACATGTGGACCGGAGGGAGAGGAATCCATGTATCTACCGTCCAATTGTTTTTCTTTATTAAACACGTAAACGGAAGAGCGTCTGAGAGGCCTTTTTGCTTTTTGCTTTTTACCTTACTAAATGGTCAAATGGTCCTTGGAGCGAGGGGCGGGGCGAAACTCACGGAAGTGATTTCAAAACAAAAGTACTCATTTGCTAAAATCACACTTTGAATCACTACAGTATCCTGCTGAAGGAACGGTGATTATTATAAACAAGGGGAATTTAGCGATCACAACGAAAACGGCCAAGACACATATTGAGCCCAGAAAATTGATGTTATTAAGGGCTGTAAATATAATAAGCCTCTGTCTAAAATGGACAACATTGTTAGGAGATTTAAACTATACAGCGGTTCTGCACTGTGGTCAACTCAGCCACCTCTCGAGTGTGTTTTTTCAAATCAGCTGCTCTTCATTATTCCTGCTATATTTGACGAGTGATACACATATTTGTTACCACAAATTCTTAGGGAAATTGACACTGTTGGACTCGGTGCTAGTTTGACTTCTACCAGAAATAAAACGAAGTACTTTTACTGTGTACTTTGTGAGTAATCCTCTGTCAAAGTCCCCTCCATAGTAGGCTCCATAATGCATGTTTTTCTGCTATCTTTGATGAATGATAAAAAGACAATTTTACCATTAGTTCTTAATGAAATTGATACTGTTTGACTTTGTATTAGCCTACTACTAACAATACATTGAAGTACTTTTACTGTGTATTTTTTGAGAAATACTCAAAGTCCCCTGCTGAGAACAAAATCAAGCCACTTCTGCTAAGTTTGATGAGGGAATTATTTGTTGTTGCCATTAGTTCTTCGTGAGATTGATCCTGTTGACTCAGTACTAGTGAAACTACACCGACAAGTACTATGAAGTACTTACTGTGTACTTTTCCAACAATCCTCTGTCAATGTCCCCTCCTTTACAGCCCTTAATAACATCCATTCTCTGGGCTCAAAATGTGTTTGGCCGTTTTCGTTGTGATCGCTAAATTCCCCTTGTTTATAATAATCACCGGACCTTCAGCAGGATACTGTAGTGATTCAAAGTGTGATTTTAGCAAACGAGTGCTTTTGTTTTGAAATCACTTCCGTGAGTTTCGCCTCGCTCCAAGGACCATTTGACCATTTAGTAAGGTAAAAAGCAAAAAGCAAAAAAGCCTGCGTGTTTAATTTAGAAAAACAATTGGACTGTAGATACACGGATTGAGAGGGTGACGAGCATAAGTTTTACTTTCCTTTTTTATTTCAATTCCAACTTTGGTCATGAAGAATATGTTCCTCTGTTGTCCACGTTCATAAAGCATAAAACAACAGCATCAGAGCACGGTGCAGAGTCTCTAGATGAGTTTAGAGTAGTCCCTCGTTCTTATTATACATCCATGTTGTAGTCCGCTGTATAGAAAACTGTGGTTTCCATAGTTTCCCCACAGCAGCAGACACACAAAATGACGTCCGCTGGCGCATCATAAACACGTCAGATAGTGAAAGTGCAGTCGGATTCTCTAAAGTACAGCAGTCTCTTCTCCTAAATCCTTTTGAATTCTCCTATCCACTATCCCTTAACCCCGTGACGTTTCACTCAGAGGTCAAGGGATAGACGATAGGGTTAGAACTTAGGAGCTGATTTTTTAACTATCCGACCGCAACCCAGGTGCGGTCCATTCGGGGGTATCCATACAACTTTTTAATTCAGGTATCTTGAATTAGAGGTCAAAGGACCCTGTTTTTATGTCCATGCAAACGTTGGAGCATTATGTAAAATCCTTCCCTTATTAAAGCCAGCATGACATGGTGCAAATTCATTTCTCAGGTTTACGTTTGTATATCACATCACTCTCTTCACTTCAAGTAAAATATGATGTTTTATGTCATAATCATAGATTGCAGCCCTAGGTCAGCATTTATTTCATAAATGAAGTCAAACAAAAAAATACAAAGTATTGGCTAATATAGGTAGTGTTGATGGAAAAAACTGAATATATACCAGTGATAGTTGGTTGAAGAGAAGAATGTATAATGTTGATATAAAAAATATGGCTGTGTTGTGACTTTTTTGCTGACTGTGCATTATTGCACATAGTTCTTCAGCCTCTCAGGTTCTGGCTGGCTCTCCTGATCCTGATTTAAACCGGCGTGTGTGTAGTTCTGTTCAGAACTACACACACAGTCTCTCTCTGCTGAGATGTGTATCTACTCAGTTGACTGTTTCCTCTATATCACCTCACAGCTTCATCCAGAGAGTAACCCCTGTGCTTTCTACCTTTCTGTTTGCCTTAGCTTCTTGCAAATCATGCCTCTCTAACAGGGACGTGCGGTCAGGGGAGGCAGGTGAGGCAGTGCCTCATCTGTCATCAAAATGAAAAGTTAAAATACAATTAAATGAATACAAATAAAATGAAGTAAATATTAATATTTCTCAACTGATCTGTGCTCTATAAATGTATTTTCTGTATGATTCCAATAATTTTGATTATTGTTATAGTCAAAATCGCTGAAATGGCGTATTTTCTGTTCCTATACGGTGAGAGATGCGAGCTGAGGCAGCGACGAGCCGAGCCGAGCCTCGGATTGCGCAATCTCTCGCAAACTAGGTTGAGCGCATGCATCTGTTGCTATCACTCTGTATGTCGCCACTCTAATGTTTACAGAGACTTTACTATGCGTCCTGACTTTCCATAGTCTAGCTAATGTATGTAATGTATGTGTGTCACTGTTTAACATATTTAGCCTTGCTGATGTGACATAAAAGCACAGTAAAAGGACACAAGTGAGGCAGACAGTACTCTGCCGCACTGAAGGGGGTGTACGTGAGCCCAACGGTTCTTGTTGCTACTCTTATTCTACGCAGAGAAGATAAGGAGGACTTTTACCAAAAAGTAATAGAGATTGTTGTCCAGAAGGATAGGTGAATGGACTTCATCTTCAAGTAAAGGTACCACCATGTTATTGAACATTGGATCTTAGTAAGAGAGAACAATGCAACATTTAAATGAAACTACATTTGTTTTGGTATCATTTTGTTGAACGGTCTGTTTAAAATTAATCGAAGTATCAGACCAAAAAAGCTTTTGAAAATAACACAATATTTCGATTAAGGTCAAAATATAATAATATTTGTAAATCTGACCCTGAAAGAGTCAGTGCCTCACCAGCCATGAACCTCACTGCAAGTCACTGCTCTCTACCTCTTCTCTCTTTCATCTCTCTCCTCCCTCTCACTCACTTTCCTTTCTTTCATCCCTTCTTCCTGCCTCCTATCTATCACTGCTGTCAGTGTGTGAGAGATTAGCTCTCATCTCACCATTACCATTTAATGACCCTGCCTTACATGGAGACACTCACCCATGAAACTCATTACATCAAACATGACATTCAGCTCTGTGTGTGTGTGTGTGTGTGTGTGTATGTGTGTGTGTGTGTGTGTGTGTGTGTGTGTGTGTGTGTGTGTGTGGTGTGTGTGTGTGTGTGTGTGTGTGTGTGTGTGTGTGTGAGTGCAAAATGGCTTATTTGACTCATCACAAATAGGATTGTTATCAGTGCCATAAGAAAGAGGTAGGGATGGAGAGATGGATTAAACACATACCAGGCCTCTGTCAGTGTCCTGTATGAAACATGTTGACATTGACTTGTGTAAAGTACTTGATGTAAGTCACGTATGTACTGAATTAAAGGTACAACAAGGCGTTTTTTACTGTTTATCAAACAATCTCAATGTAAAACTACTCTTTTTGTATTACATAGATTAACAAGGCCATCAGAAAAGGATTGGCTGTTTCTATAAGTTATTATATCACTTGTCCTGTCATGCCAGTGTTTCCAAACCCTGGTGACATGAGATGAAATCCTGCAGGTTCAACAACCTCCTCCAGCTCGGAGTTCAGAGGGGCCTCCAACTGGGCCCCCTGTCACAAAGACCCTGCTCCTGAAGGGAGGCTCAGGAGAACCAGCCTGAGTGAGGCACTCTGAGTTCTGCTGCAGTAAAATGAGATGATTTCCAAAATGCTGCAAGCAATACAATTGCAACTGTAGGCAATATGTTTCCCTCCAAACTAAACTGACATGCAGTTAAGTTATATGGGAACAATACAGGTTCAACATCAGAGGTGATGATATAATTGGTCGTGTTCTGACCAATTGTCTCTGTCAGAGATACACACACATAAACACACACACACACACTATCTGCTACTGTAGACTGGTTGTGTGAGCTGTGCTCTTCCTAACACGCAAGTGAAAAACACAGTCAATTAAATGAGTGGTGTTAGCTCCCCTTAACCCTTCTGCTGTGTGCTGCAAACACACACACACACACACACACACACACACACACACACACACACACACA
>CALSBZ010042054.1:0-10260 GCA_943591055.1 Gobionotothen gibberifrons | reverse complement strand
GTGTGTGTGTGTGTGTGTGTGTGTGTGTGTGTGTGTGTGTGTGTGTGAAGTCTTATACGACCTGACTCATCAGTTTGGTGCATATAAGGCTAAGGAGGTGTGTGATCTCTCCCAGGTCAGCTCCGTTTCTGACGATGTTTGGTGGGGTCTTCAGTGCAGTGGCGTAGCTTTTCTGAGCTGGTTGCTGAGACGGGGGGCAGGGCTGATATCCTGGTATGGGCCTTGAGTTTATTGGAGTGGTGCTGGCCTGTCTTGCTTGTATGGCTCTGGTTCTGGGTGGGTGGCTCTGAAGGTGAGGTAATAATGGTGGAGGGGGGTAGGGGCCTGATCCAAGGGGATATCTGCGATATTCTCTTGCAGGTGGTGATAGGGGTGGTCCAGTTATATGCTGGCTAGCTCGTCCGCGGCTAACAGAGGCTCCGCCCTGGCTTCGTCCTAAGGCCACATCTTTAAGTGTCTTAGCAAAGACTTTTACAATGTCCTTACGGAGGTGAACGTGGTCATGGAGGCTGTGAATGCTGAGGGTGGGGTGATGTGCCAGGTGGACATTGGGCATTATAGCACATCCTCTGGAGATCTCCGAATTGATCCTATGGATAGTGAGAGGGTGGAAATCTCTTCTGGGCAGGACACTCAATAACAAAGCCTTTATCACCAAATGATTCTACAAAATAAAGTAAAAAAAGTACAGGAGATGAAGAACATGTCATCACAGTGTTGGTGGTGTACTCAGAGCTTGTGTGTGTGGGAGTGTGTGGATATAACAACACTGTTTAAAAAACATCAACTAATGACAACCATTAATGGCCAAGGCTAACACTGCTTCTGACTCAGCTACAGTACTGTTACAGTGATGCTTTATCATATTAGATTGGAAGGAAGGCTGCTCTGTTTACGATAAGGAGATCTGTTCTGAGAGGGGGAGGAATGGAGATAAACGTTCACACACTTATCTGTGCTTTAGGGGCTATCTAACCAAATTACAGTCATTCTTTGTTCATGTTTTCTGCGGCGCCAGTGGTGGTGGTGTGTATATTCTTGCTGTATAGGCACACCACTGCCTTCTGATTAAAAGAAAAAAAAGACAAATGCTTCTCAATGTCCATAGAGCTATGATAGCGGAAAGGAAATGACATTGTGCTGATAAAGAGGACCTCCTGGGGACCAAAGAAATGAAGGACAGATCGCAGTCATAACATTTCATTTAAATGTGATGTCTTTGGTAAACCTGCAGAGCACCTGCAACATATGCCCCCCCCCTCCCACCCACCCCCGGCCATCAGAGAATCTCTGGAAAGAAAGAAAAGGAAAGAATGCAGGCAGGCTGGCCGGCTGGACAGACAGATGGATGGAGAGACAGATGGGTGGAGAGATGGAGGGATTGGGGGTATAGCTCTACGTTCAGGGATTAAGCTACAGATTAATTATTTAACCAGACAGGATGCAGAACCTCCGCTGGAATGTAAATCACACATTATGATCTGGATATTTGTGACGGCCTCTTACCTGCTTATCCCTCAGGGGAGTGGGGGTGGTGTTACATAAGCAGCTCTGCGGGTAACAAGTACCGCTTCCTGAAAACACTCTGATAGCCTACTGCACCAAAAAACAAACAACTACCAGCTGCATTACATTTATAAAAGAATATAAACATTTCTGCATGATTGGTGTTTCAGCTGCCAGTGGCCAAAGACTCTGTATCTGTTAATGAAATATAGGCCTGTAAATTATTCCAATGTCTATAATAAAGAGGGGAACACAGATTAAACAGATACCGCAGGCCTGATTTGTGCTTGTAGCCATTGAGCACTTACATTTGTTTCAAAGCCAAGCAGAGGAAAACCATTATGACCGTAGTTAAAATAACCGATGGACTGGGTTGAGGCTAAATTGTAATTAAAGCAATTAAATCTCACACAAATCCACCATATCGTCAAAACTAGGGGTTCAAGGTTCTTCTAATCTCCACGCTAATATAAGGCACCTCGTGGTTCCTCACATGAGTCTCCTTTCAGCATGGTTCATGTTCCTATTTCAGATAATAAGGCCTCATTGTATCAGCCTTAGAGAAATTATCCCAATATGTACTACTGTTATTACGAACAGCATAATAGGTTGTAATAGGGCCACATACAGAAAAATATTCGAAGGTCTGGGCCACTCGCTAGAGGTCAGGCGTTATTGCCTCATAAGTGAAGTTATAAGTTAGCTAAATCAATCAAATGTAAGTAAATTATGCTTCATACAACAGCCTACATGACAGCCAGCGTTTCCGCCAGGGGGGCGTCTTGCCATCATTTGAAGCCCTTATTCAGCTCGGAACGCCCTGAACTCGAGCCGAGGGCGTCCAAAAAAGTAAATAATTCGAGAGAAGATCCAGAGTTTTTATAGCTTGAAAAGACGAAAAGGAAAAAGGACAAGGACATCCCTCTGTTGGAGGGGCAAAGGAGTCTGGTGGGATTATTTTCGCCGCCAGCAAAGCGTGTTCCTGTGACAGAAAGTGTACTGCCGGCGAGCCTTGACGGGGGGTGCTAGTGGAGCACGCGCGTCTCGCAGCGGCGAAACTGAGGCTCCGTAGTAAACTGTGGTAAAATGAAGAGCCGTTTAGGAGCCGAAAGAGCCAGCTCTTCTTAGTGAGCCGAGCCAAATGATCCGGCTCACTAAAAAGAGCCAGAATTCCCATCACTAATACGTCAAGAGATAGAAGGCGTGTTTGAGATGAACTGCGGCTCGCCTCGATAGTAGACGAGAATAGCCGATTGCAGCCGGGGGAGGTCTCAAAAGGCTTGTCTGAAGTCGGACAGCTCGGAGTCGGCTTGACTCGGTTTGCATTTATAAAGAATGCACAAATGTAGTGCTGCACGATTCTTGCTCAAATGTGAATCACGATTTTCCTCCATAAGAATTGAGATCACGATTCTCACACGATTCTCATCGTTTCAATGAAAATATTTATTGCACTCTTACTCTTAGACGTCACGTGAGTACAATGAATTTAAACAGACAACATTTGTCTCTCTTGTAACAAAAACATAACTTTGTCTTTAGTCTGTAGTTGCTGAATACTGAACAAACATTACTACATTCAAAATGTGGCACCTGGAGCCAACTATTGTGGCTTTAAACAGACACCATCAACATCAAAGTGCTTGACTTAAATCCAAGTCTCAGTTTCTTGTATCAAAAACATAGAGTAACTAAAATGAATTTGACAGCCAACTACTGTGGCTTTAAATAAAGTGCTTGACTTAAACTCAAGTCTCTCTGGTAACAAAACATACAGTAACTAAAATAAAGATATTGCTGCTGCCTGAGTGCTGAACATAAAAAATAGAATTTTTGCAGCTTTATAATAACAAAATGTAAACTTTGCAGTAGCACCTGTCCACAGTGGACACCCAACTACTGTACAACAACACCAACCTGTTTGTTACAGGGAGGAATACACTTAAGTTACTCAAAATACCTCACCACAGTGCTGAATATAAAAACAAAACAGTCACAGCTTTAGAATAATAATATAAAAAAAAGCCTAGCCGGCTAGCACCCAGTTCAACTACTGCACTTAAAGGTTCTTGTACTGAAAAAACCATTAAAAAAAAACTTAAACAAAGTGCTAGACTCCACTGAGTAGTAATGTCACTGAATCAAAAGGATTAACTTAAATACTGCAGTCAGTACTGAAATTAAAAACGGAACAGAACATAAAGTTACAGCTTCAGAATAAATGTAAATAAAGCCTAGCTGCCTAGCTAGTAGCTAGGCAGCTAGGCTTTATTTACATGTTTACATTATTTACGCCAGAGTCGCCACCGGGATTTTCATCTGTGTTGTTGTCATTGTCCTCGACCTCCTCGTCACTCATTTCTGTGTCACTCATTTCTGTTTTGCTTGTACTACTAGTCGCTCTCGTCACTCTTTGCTAATCAGTGCTAATGCTAACGCTTCTATAAACATACTGCCGGCTCCTGCCCTCACGTGCTGCAGTCAGTGAGTGTTGCCAGGTATACTTATTATAAGCCACATTGGGCTTATCTTTCTGTAAAGTTGCTTGGTAGTAAGTAATAATGGTTGTTGCGGTTGTGAGCTTGTAGACCCGACATATATAGGTTTAAAGTGCTCATGTTCTTTTGCGCTTGTTTTCATAGACCTGGGCCCTGTGCTACGAAGCTGTTTCAACCTAACCTGGATATGTTTGAGTTAGCCGGTTGGCCTAATCCAAAACATACGCGCTCTCGCTAAACGGCACTACGACGCGGGTTATCAAGTGGATCGCTCAAGCCAGCCGTGTCCTATCTATTTAGGTGCGCGTTTACATGACAGGGGTGGTATTTGGAGCATTCGACCAATCACAAACATGGAGAAGCGTACTGACAGCGCAGCGTCATACTTCCTCAATGAAAAGTCTATATAATTAGACAAATATGAAGACGTTAAACTTTAAACATCCATGACTTAAACACTTTATCCAGGATAAAAGCCACATAGCTGCACCTGCAAGGTGAATACAGCTGGTAAAAGAAAAAGTGTTTGAATGCGTACATTAACAGGTTTATGATATCACTGCCCGTAAGACACGATCTGACAATTAATTAATAATTGACTCGAGTGTTTCGTCAACTTAATGTGTTGCTTAAAATAATACTTCTGCATACAGTATGTGACACTGTGAGTGTTGCACGGCCAGATACGGCTCAGCTGACTGACGTGCAATATATTCCGTGTGTAAATCGAAGAGATAATACATTTTACAGCATATAGACCGTAACTTTGATCCAGTTACTTATGTTGTGGCAGATAGTTAAGTAAGCTTTCTTAACGCTAATGTTATAATAGTCAGATTGCTCTGAAGATGGGAGGTGATATTCTATTAATGTTCACGTTCACACAGTCGGTGATTTTTGCCGGTCGGCTTTCCTGCAACGGCAGTTTAAACTGTATTTCCTTTCTCCTGTAATGTGACTTGCTCGCTTTAAACTCTGCACCCCGCTCCGCCCACGGAGCTCTGAATGGTCAGCAGGCAGTGCTTTCACTGAGTTTAGCTCTTAGCCTGCAACTTAACCTGGTCCCGACCAGGTTAGCTGCTAAGCATAAGTTACCATGGAAATCTAGCCTGCTAAAAAGAGAACCAGCTTCGAACGACCGGAAAGCCGGAGTTTTCCCTGAATTTAGCCGGCTAAGCGAAAATCCTGCTTCGTCGTACAGGGCCCTGGTTGCTTATTCCTTCCGCAAAAACTGGCAACACTAGTGGCTGCAGCGTTAACACTGCATGAGAGGAGGAGAGACAGACAGAACACTACCATTTGCATGCGATCATGGTACTTTAATGTTAAATGTATAGAGTATATTTTCTTTACATCGTTTAAGTATGATTGACATTGCAAGTTGATATTATTCAGAAGAAATTATGGATTAGAAATAATAATAAGTAAATAATAATTATCAAATGAGTAATTCTGGTTACTTTCAAGATTCAAAGTTTTATTGTCAAAACATATACACAACTTTGGTGTAGTTATGTAATGTATGAAAAGATCGCTAGATAGATTCAAAACTACTGTGGAGGTTTGTTAATGAAACTTCACATTTCTGTCATAAGATTTTATAACAACATCATCCTTTAAAAAAAAGAAATCCTCAAAACATCTAGCAGGGCAACCAATATGGATTGAAGCAGAATATTGTGTTGGGTCAAAACACGATTGATTTTTTAATGATAAGATATTTTTCTATCAATTTGGACTTTTGGACTTCACAATGCTCTGGGTTATTGAAAAAGTTTGGATCACATCAGTCTGAAACAATCTCATGCAACCACCAGTGAAATATAATCCTACAAACATGTAATACCAAACAAAGTGTAGCCTAATCTTTGCATGCAACTGGGAAGAAACTTATGTTTCAAACTATTCCGTACAACCCCTTAAACAAATGATCCATTAATCAAAATGTTTTTAATCAACAGAAGAGGCAAAGGTTATCTAACAAATGATGAATACTGAGCAGCTACATTAAACCGGCTTGTATTTTTGGGGGGCTGTATTTTCAACTGATTAAAAAAAAACTCAATCCAGAGGAAGGTCAGGTTCAACTGAAAATCAGTGAATTTGAAGGTATTTGGATTCAGATCAGTGTATTCTCCACTCTCACATCACCTGCTGCCCTGCGGCTCATTCCATCACATGCGGGAGGAAAAAATAACACAACACAGACTCTAACTCACTAACATCAGTTATATTGCCTCTCAAAACCAGCCTCTGGCCTTGATTCCAACTCGTTTGAATCCATCCATTAACTGCAAGAAGCGAATGGTGGAGGTAGTAAGCATCTGTATGCAAATGCAAACTCTCCTCTCTGTTCTCACAAGGCCTACTGTGTGGGGCCCTCAGCTTTCTGTGCAGGTTTTGTGTCAAATACTGTTTCAGTATTGGACTGCATATTAGACAGTGACACACATCATGTAGCTGGCCAGCTGTATGTTCAGTGTACAGACATCTCTCTCTGCTGAACATTTGAAACACCTCAGCTTGTATCACACTGGTCCTGGGACTCTGCGCCTCTAGTGACCGGAGACCTCTCCGTGGTCCTGAATCCCAGTCAACACTTTTAAAATATATCCTTGAACTCTATGGCCCAATCCCAAATCACCCCCTACACCCTACCCCTACACACTACCCCTCCGTTTGCGCGTTCACGCGGAGGGTCCGCCATATTAAGGGCTGTTCCAAACCAACGAGTGTGGAGCGGTGTGGAGGGGGAGTGGGCTATCAAACCCTCAAACAGCGAGTCTGCAGCGGTGCTGACTTGAGACCGGTCTCTACCTGATCGGAGTCACGCTGTGTGTGTCCGTCAGGAAACAAGCTGTTAACAAGTAGTTCCAGCAAACATCCACTGATAAACTGCGATGTTAACGACCTCATGATAACCTCATATGTTTTAACTTAGGATCATACCTGTGTTTAGTCTAGAAAAAGGTAAATGTGTGCATTTTATCATAAAGTTGTGTATATTTACATACTGTTGCAAAAACTAAGAAGCTTATAAACATCAGGTTTAAAACTAAAAGAGCTTTACAAAAAAGTAACACAATGAAAGATGTTTGGAGTTTTATTTGAGTTATTAATTTACATTTTTAGTCAAAGAGATGCTGATTTGAAACCGTTGTTACATACAGTTACGGCATCTCCTGTTTCTGCCGGAGAGAGGGGAGGCCGTCCCAAAGCTTGCTGCTGTATTTACTCCCTCCATCTGACAGGAGGGAGCCTCGTTGAGCTGCGAGTGTGGCTACAGACGGAGTTAACTCCGTCACGTAGGGGGAGTGTGTAGGGGTAGGGTGTAGGGCGTGGTTCGGGCCGAAGTGGACACAATTGACTCACAGCTATCCATGGTCCTGAATCCCAGTCAACTTATTTGCATCCACAGATGATCTATAGCAGGCATCACCAACTACATTTGTCCAAGGGCCAAAATGTATCAAATAGACACTGTCGAGGGCCAGCGATTTTTATATATAGCCCAGAATTTTGAAGTTGTTGACGGGGACGGGGACGGGGGACGGGGTGGAACATGCTCAGGTACTGCGGAGCGCATAACGCTTAGCAGACTCTTCACAACGAAGGATCACTTCTGCTTCAGGGCAGGGAAGGCTACGCAGTACGCAGTACGCAGTAAGTACGCAGTAAGTACGCAGTACGCAGTAAGTACGCAGTAAGTACGCAGTAAGTACGCAGTACGCAGTAAGTACGCAGTAAGTACGCAGTAAGTACGCAGTACGCAGTAAGTATGCAGTAAGTACGCATTACGCAGTACGCAGTACGCAGTACGCAGTCTACCGTCCCGCAGCTGCTGCCTCTCTGTTGGGCTCCGGTACTGCACATTACTCACGAGACGTTGTAAAAAAAAGCGAGTGGGGGCGAACGCACTAACCGCTCCGCCAACGCCACAGTAACCCCCATCTTGCGGGCCGGATGAGAATGTCTGGCGCGCCGGATGTGGCCCGCGGGCCGCCAGTTGATGGTCGCTGAACTATAGGCTGCTTGTGATGACGAGATTTTACTGACCACTCTTTCAGTATTTCAGAACTTCTTTTAAACTGAAGCCTTCTCACTGTTGAGCTGCCCCTGGTTCCTAACATGATTCTGTTAGCGAACAATACATCTGTCCTGTTGTTGACCGTCAGCAGTGCATTCATTACATGCTCTGTAAAATGATTTAACACAAAGAGATTGTCAGAGCACACTTCCTGTCCACAAGTAAACATTTCAATTGTTAGTAATTATGTAACATTTTGGTTCATATCTAACATGTTACAAAAATGATCTCATCATTATTTATGCTTTTTGCTGTCCACACCCTTCTCCTCCCCCTTCTCCTTCCTGCTCTCTCACCTCTATTTTCCAGAAGTTCCTCATCTCTCCCTTTCCTGTTTCTCATCGTCATTTCATCACCATTGCTATCTGCTCTTCTCTGCCCTTGTCTGTTTCAGTTTCCCTGGTTTAACAGACTCTGGTCTTTCTCTCCACTCTCATCCTTCTTTCTCTCTCCTCTACTGCTCCCTCTACTTCTTTCATATTTTGTCAAACCCCTGTCCTCACTCTTTGATCCTTACCTCTATTCCTTTGTTTTTCCTTCCACCCTGTCTCCCTATCACCCCCACCCTCTCCTCTTGTGTACTCATCCCATGGCCTCCTACATAAATACATGTGTCTGTAACGCCAGTCAACTGGAGCGGCATGATGAGGCAGCTTTAAAGACAGAGAGTGAGACAGGGAGAGAACCCCCCCCTAAAATGGGTTCTCTTACTGAGCTCCCACCCACGCGCGCGTGAACGGATGCATCCAAACACGCACACGCATGAGCCAAGTGTACATGCGCGCACGCACACATTCCCATACAGCCCGGCCAATAAAGCAGCACAGAAGTGAGACAGAAATAACAATCCGCTCCCCAGCAGAGAGGACTGTCCGCAGCACGAGCCGCGGAGCTGCGTTCAGAGGATGTAAAGTGTATATAAAGTGTGTGTCCTGAGAGAACACACAATCCACCAACAGTGCCAACACAGGCGCCACAAAAGGAGCAGTCACACACTGAGGGTATGGCAGCCTAATCAGATTACAGCGATGATTCATTTCCCAGGCACTAAGAATACAACTCCTGCTGGCACCCCCCTGGCAGGAAAACAAATCCACTGCATAGCAGAGCATCCTCCGCCATCTCACACACCCTGCATTATTAACAGTCGATCAATCAGCCTTACCTTCATCAATATCCACCTCCTCTCCTCTTTTCGGTTTTCTCCACAATCCGTCCTCCCTCCTCTCCGACCGGTCCTCGAACGGCTCCGTTAAATCACACAGAACCGGAAGGTTTTTTAAAGGCGGTCAGGCTTGGCTGATATCCCAACTCCGGCTCTCCTCTCCGGGGCAACTCTTCCCCCCACCACCACAGCCGAGAGAGAGGGGCTCACTGGGTAGTTTTGTGGGCCTGAATAAATGTGGGACCGGACGGCACACAGCAGATACACCGGAACATACGTGGCGCAGTCAGGCAGAAAAAAGGGGGCGGGAATCCAGGTGCCGGTGGTCTCGCCGTGCAAACCCACGAGAAGCACTCACGTACAAATAGATCCTCAGACGAGAAGGGTGGGTGTATGCAGGGTCGTAAGGTTAGCCTCCCAAAGCCAATGAACGTTACTTCAGTAACGAATGTAATGTAACGGGGATGTAAGAGCTCGTGCCATCCATTTATATGTGCTGTTTCATCCTAGCAGTCCTCACAGAGACAGCGGAGACATAGATCGGAGAAAAGTGATGTCTGGAGGCGAAATATCTTCAGATCCGACACCGCTCATCCCAAATCCCGGTAAACCCCGTGCCCACCAGGAACAACACCCACCGACCCTGAAGGTGTTAACGAGTACAAACAACCTTGTATCCACAATGCGTCTGCGGCTCCGAGCGGCTGCTCTGTTCCCCAAACGGCAGTTATCCCTCCAGGTAGGACTGTTTATCAAATGCCAATAATTAATCCCAAATATTCCGGTAAAGCGCGCGCGGTTCCCATCCGTCAGCACGCAGAGATAGAGACCGAAGGCAGATCATGCAATCTGTCCGGGCTGGGTCCGCGGTCCTCAGGGACGGACAGCAGGGAGTCCGGCAGCAGGGAGCAGCATTTGGCGCGCTGAAGGAAATTACCAATCTCTCCTCTCATCAAGCCGACACACACACACACACACACACACACACACACACACACACACAC
>CALSBZ010042053.1:1822-14741 GCA_943591055.1 Gobionotothen gibberifrons | reverse complement strand
GAGCAGGTGCACCTGCTGGAGTGCTGCTGGCTGGAGGTTCTGATGATGGGGCTGATGTGGAGGTCCGTGGACCATCCAGGGAAACTCATATTCTCCCCCGACCTCAGCCTGAGGAGGGGCCCCCCCCCCCCCCCCCTCAACACCTCACATATCTACTGCTTCATTAAAGGGACAGTGTGCCATTATTATTTTGAATATTAGGGCTCTCAATCACTTATAAAGGCACAACAACAAACAAACAGCTGTTGACACAATTAAAATAGTATATTTAATGTTATTGCTTTGGTTGAAACACAAACTGTCACTTAGGGGCTTTGTGCTATAGAAAATGACATTTTCCTTTGCAAGTGTTCCACTGAAACCATTCCTTTTTAAAATCACTTTTATTGCAGGATTTAGCCTCTCTTACATGTTGGTGCTAGCATACATATCGGCCTCTAAATAAGAAACAGCGTTAAAGATAATGCGATTAGATCATTTGTCCACTAGAGAGCCATTGCCATTCAATGTATTTACTTTCGATAATATATTCTCTATATAGAGTGGTGAAGTCACGCCCATCTATTTCCGCCCCATGGGACCTTATTTCTGAAAAAGTATGCATTGAAGTCAATGGAGAGAGAAAGATTATCTTTCGATCCCGTTTGAATTGTGCCATGAATTACACATATGATGTTTGTCAATCTTAAATAATAATTTCCATGTCAAAAAAGTCACAGTTTGTCGTAAAACTGTTGAAATATAAGACTATGAAAGATACGCAACTAGAAAGACTACAAATCCCAGAATCCCGGTCCCGCATGCTGGCTCTTACGAACCGACTAACTCCCCTTGTGTGTATGTACAGCTCTCAACATGCCCAGACTTGGAGTGATTTTCACCTCTTTTAATTTTTATCTCAATGACCAACATCAGTATTGGTTTTCAACAGAAAGAACACGGCGTGCTCGGCTCTGACCTTTGGACAGTTTGAAAGCAATGAGTGATCATCCACCCACAGTCTGATTTGAATCATGTTGTTAATGATGAAGATGTAGTTTCATTTCCTCCTAATTTAGGAGAGAAAACTGACAACTCCACGGTGGAGTTTCTGAATGACACACTCTGAGTGTCATTCAGAAACTGCAGCAGCAGCTCTGCCTTCTCATGTGCTCGCATTTAGTTCAAGGGAGATTTCTGTTGGTGCTCAGCCGCTTCTGAATCTGTTACAAAGTGTCCCGACCTTTCACTGCACCACCCCAACACTTCCTTTGTGGGGTTTTCATCAACACAGCTAACCAGTGAAAGGATGCAGTGCATGCTCTGTAGTCCACAGCTCAAAGGAAAAAAGTATCTGTCAGTGTAGGATGCAGTAGTTGGGTAATTAACACTAATAAGAGCTTTAAAACCACAATGTGAACTACTGTTGTACAAGCTAAAGTCTGGCATCAAGACATTTAGAAACATGTTAAAATGTAACAGTAAAATATTGAAAGTGAAAGTACCTGTAATGCAGAATGTTATAGTATGTTGTTAACAGATAGCTTATATTGATTCAACATCATATAAAGATGTAATTGTTGTGTTTTTAAAATGCATCACATATAAACTCATGTTTTGCAAGTAAGATATCATTCTCTAAGGTCACTGGTAACTCATTCAGTAAAAACGCACACTATTTGCTTTTGAAATGTATTACAATAGAATAAATAGTGCAACAGTACAGGTACCTTAACATTTTACTCATAGCGTCTAGATGTACTAAGCTTCTTTCTATAAATGGAGTCTTCTGCTCTCATTCAATCCTTCAATCACAGATGTGTCACAAAACTAAGTCATCCCAGGATAACTTGGAGTCATGCAGGTTTATCTGTCTAATGTGCCTTTTTAATCGTCTAACTAAACAAGTGTCTGTTTGATAAATATCTGGCTGTGTTTGTGTTTTTGTTCGGCAGAGAAGAGGGGAACTGTGTGCAGGGCTTCTCAGAGATCTTCGATATGCTGATAGCTGCCACATCCAGAGTGAGAGAGCTCAAGCTGCAGAGGGAGGAGTACGTCTGCCTCAAGGCCATGATCCTCCTCAACTCCAGTAAGTGTGTGTGTGTGTGTGTGGGCGTACACACAGTTATAAGGCCTCCTTTATGAGCAGTCTCCTTGTTATGATACACATCTCTTTATCTCACCTACACACCTAGTACGTGGATTCACAGCTGAGTGTTTGATCGGTGTCTCAGCATTTAATCTGGTCCGAGCATGAGTCTGCACATGGTTGGCCTGGGGACGGGCTAAATAACTCACCAGTGAAGCCCCTAATGGGAACACTGTGTGTTATTGGAGTGTCTGAGTAACAGGCTGGCTGAGTGAGGACCGACAGGTTCAGAGTCCTCTCCACTGAGCAGAATCACCGCACAGTAATTAACGTCTGACTCATGTTCCTGTTTCCCTTGTAATTGCCTCCACTACCGTTTTATGTCCATCTCTTCCATTGCAGCTTTTGCCCATTTGAACATTTACAGTGCTGAACATTTTTTTAATATCTCTGAGAACCAGCGTTTAAGCAATTTAACGGTTGTTAATCCTTTTCAGAGAATATAAAAACAAAATACTTTCACCAGCTGCACAGTGTACAAACTCACTCTCTGACACTTGTAGACATATCTTACATTCAATGGATTCTTTTCAAAATATGACTTGAAATATAACTAAATGAAAGTGAATTAAAGCCACACATTATCATAAAGTTGTTGATCAGTTGAAAAACATGCAGAATTCTCCAAAGAGTTATATTAAATGAAGCATTACCTGTTTATTCAATTAAATATGTCCGCCTCTGTGTGACAGACATGTGCCTGATCTCGTCAGAGGGCAGCGAGGAGCCTCAGAGTCGCTCCAAGCTGCTGCGGCTCCTGGACGCCGTGACGGACGCTCTGGTGTGGGCCATCGCCAAATCAGGCCTCCCATACCGCCAGCAGTACACCCGCCTGGCCCACCTGCTCATGCTGCTGTCACACGTCCGCCATGTCAGGTACAAAGACCCCATGCCAGAATGTCCTGAATGCAGGATTGATGATGTACTTGAGCTAAAATACTGATTTTGTGATAAGGTGTCCACTGCATGGCTCTACTAATGCAATGAAAAAACCAACAAGTCCTTTTGACTAAATCTGTTTGAGGGATATGCATCTTAAAAATATTTCAGTATTAAAATAAACAGACCTTTTCAAATATCCAAACATTTCAAATACAAAACCTTATAGAGAAGTATACAATTACTTTTTCCTTAATATTCTTCAACAGACTATACTATTACTTTTTTCATGATATTTTCGACATGCAATATGACTATTCTTAGTTTTTATTAATTGTTAAAAAATTAGTGGGAACTAATCTCATAATCAAACCTCACGATGTTCACTTTACTTCTCTCTTCCTTCCCTCTCACCTTGCAGTAACAAAGGCATGGACCACCTCCACTGCATGAAGATGAAGAACATGGTGCCTTTGTACGACCTGCTGCTGGAGATGTTGGACGCCCACATCATGCACAGCTCCCGCCTGCCCCCCCGCCCCCAGGAGGAGCCTGGGGACCTGACAGAGGTTCCTGATCGGCCCCCGAGCTCCAGCAGCTCCCAGTCCAACACCTGGACGCCTGGCAGCACCGAGGGTGGAGGTGAACCACAATGAATTCACCGCTTTGCACATGGTTCACAAGACTGATCATTTTTTTACTGGAACATTCTGTGGAATTCACAGGGGAAACTTTGACACACGCTGCACTTATTGTAGTGAACTCAACTTTGGAGATTTCAGATATTACTCTGCAGACAGACTGAACTTGCTGTTTCCTTTGCCTTACTAATAATTATTATAATATACATTATTCGGTCAGCAGCATTAGTTCTTGCTTACATTTGCAATTCATGCAATATGTTAATACAAAGATTCTCTCGGGCTGAGCATCTTATTTCACATCAGATCATTTTCATATTCATCGTCCATGTCTGGCTTGAGTCATATGATGATATAAAAATAGATAATAACTATACCTACAGCTTCTATCAAGGTTGCTGCTATTTATTGTATACCTCTTGATATATATATTGGGTTTACAGTTTTGTTATAAACATGTTTAAATACAATGATATGTCAGGTATTTAATTCACAGGAAGACAAACATTCCCATCTAGTCATTTCTATAAAAACGTTTTTTTGGATTGAGATTAATATCATTTTCCACCTGGAACTGGAACTGTTTAACATTTTGATAAATGCGCTTTTTAGCTCGCTTGTCAAGAGTTAAATTATAAGATCGATCCAACTTTCAGAATAAAAACGTAGCTGGAACTGTTTAGTTTAGCTTAGCATAAAGACTATAAACAGCTAGCTAGCTATCAGCAACTCTAAAACTCACTACTTAATATTTAAAATATATCTTTCTTATTAAATCTGTACAAATACAAACAAACAATGGGACACATTTATTATTTGTACAGATTAATACAATGTTTGTTTTATAGTTGCTGTTAAAAACGTGTTATGCTAAGCTACATGGCTGCTAGCTGTAGCATAATTAGCATACAATCTTCTCATCTGACTCTTGGCCACAAAAGGCAAACAAGTGTATTGTATTTCCTGAAATGTCAAACTATACCTGTTTTACAAAGTCACATAAACCTTGAGAAAAGACAATATATGTATATTGTTAGCATTTAACAACTATAGCTCTTGTATTTCGACAGAATGCCTGTTGTTCATAGCGGTTGTTGCCAAAGACAAACAGTCGTCTTGTTGAACATAATATTAAGTCTTTTTTTTTTACAATTCAGTATAATAGGATTTACCCATCAAGCTTAGAAAATAGACTGAACCTGTAGTGAAGCCACTAAAAGACAGATTTTGTTTGTAACTAGCAGATCGCCACTAGAGGGCGCTGTACAGCACACACTCTGCAGATGACTCAACATGTCCGGCACAGTCTGCTCATCACAGACATTTCCCCTCTTGTTTTCTGAGAAGAAGATCACTACTATTGCTCTTAAGACAATTGCACTTCTCAATTTTTGCTTGAAGAGAGTTATTTTTTATATTTTAGACCTCTCTGTTGTATACATTGTGAGCACAATCATGATTAAACCACCAGGATCACTGAGTGCGTTATATGTAAATATGTAGACTTTTAAACCTCCTCTCCATGAACCTCTGTACTCGTTCAGTCCTGTATCTTTTCCTCTGGTCACAATATATCACCATACATCACTACATGTACTTGGATTGTAAGTATTTTCTTTACTTGTTTTTCAAAAAGCAAATTCATGATGTGATGGTCGTTAAAGTGCTGAACGCTATTAAGTGAACCTTGAGATTTTTTTTAAGGAATTTAAACCCTTACAAGTGCTCTTACCTCTGAGTAGAATATGTTTTATTCATAGACAAATATTCCCATTACCTACAACTTGACATGACATGTTTTCTTTTAATATTGAACTGTTTAGTTTATTGGAAATATTAGTAAAAGGTAAGTTCCCCCCCTTTCCTTGGCTTGCACTGGTGATTAGATTTATTTTGTGTATTTCTTGTTCCGAATTCCCTTATTTTAAGGCCTCTTCACTGACCACAACATCCTCTCTCTTTCAAGGACAATGTATATCTGTTAATCCTCAATGCCAAAAAAAATACTTCAAACAGAGTTAAGACAATCAGTGTTTACTACCAGAAGATTAGGATGAATCCACCGTTTGATGTTATAAATAAGCATTATATTATCACATTCTGTACATACACATCATCCTGATAAATCTACAGTGTTTCAGCAGTGCTCACAATCTACTCAAATAGCATCTAAAAAAAATATACAATTGTGTGTGTGTGTATAAAACTTTGTATGGTTGGCTTTATAAAGATAACATTAAAATAGTATTGTCTTTTTTTTTTTAAAGAGTTCAGTCTGACATGAAAAAGATCAAGCATACTTTTGTTTTAGGGGAACACGAAATGTCAGCAGTTCATATAATAACATGTAAATGACAGAGATATTGTACACGTGAAATAAAAATCTTGAAAAGGCCAAGCAGGGACTTGTTTAGTGAAAGTCCACTGATAAGTCTGTGTTTGGAAGCAAGTAAACATATATTATCATTGATTTCCTCCTCTCATTTTTGTCCAATGAACTCAATGGAATATATTTTCTGAAGGATATTTAAACTAACTCATATCTCTTTGTTGTCTCTGCTACACAATGCGTCTACTGCGTCTCTTCTTAAGAGGAGATGAGGCTGCAGTCGTGTAGAGACATTGCATTATTAAACTAGAATATCTGCATTTTTGTTCAAAGCTGGTGTTTTTCCTGATTTTAAAATGCAGTCAAAAGCATGGTTTTGTTTATAAAATAAATACAATCTGTTCTAAGATCAAATCTTCAAGAATAGAAATACTTTTTAGTTTTAGAAGACTGTCACTTCTTTACATTATTTGTACACGTTTGTTCAGTGTGACAGAAAAGGTGGCTTGTGTTTCTCAGTTGGTCCTCTCAGGGTTGTTGTTAGGTGGGGGGGGGGCCGTTGGTGTATTTTAACATGGGGTAGAAGGACCGGGCGAAGTTGTTGGCGGAGGTGCAGCCGGGCTCGCTCTCCGACCACGGGATGATGCAGGGGAGCAGCAGGAGGAAGAGGAAGAGGAGGTGCAGAGGGAAGGCAGCGCGGAGGACTCGGTAGAAGAAGGAGGAGCGGCGGGGAGACACGTCCCTCCTCTCTCTGCAACACGCACAGGAAGAAAGGTCAGGACAGAAAAAACACACAAACGATTTAGTGACAAAGACATTAAAATCAGGAGAGACTGCCAACACTAAATGAACTGAAAGTCATCCACAGTTCACACTTGAACACACCATTGACTGAAAACACTGATTAATACCCGTTTACACACACAGTGCCCTTTCAATGCTTATCTGTAACTTAATTTCTGTTAACTAATGGATTGCTTTGATTCGTCTTTTCCACTGAATTTATACACGGTGGTTTTATTCCTGGAAAGCCTTCCTGACCTGCTGGTTCTACTTGTTTGGGCTATTAATACAATGTCTAGTGTTAAAATGTAACATTTAGTTTTTCCTGCATACCTTTTAGGAGAGGAACCTTTCTTTGGATCTGCAGAGGAGCTTTGTCCCTGGACTTCTGATACAGATCCACAACCCTGAAGAGACAAAGAAATGTTATTGTTTCACAATCTCTCATGACAGGATGTCCAAAAACATTGTACAATTGATCTGACATACTATAATATCGAGGGGTGAGAACCAGAGGGGCGTAAGTGACATTTTACCAACTTTACAGGAGAGCCAAAACAAAAAACGACCACACTTTGTCCTGACTTTGTTTATTAAATAAAATCTTTAATATGAAAACTTCATAAACATGTGGATAACAATATTTTGACTTTCATTGAAAAAAAAATTCTTCTATCTTTTTTTCCTTTTGGCCCCAAATAGTTCAGTGTGTTCTGTGTTAGGTCTTTGATGAATAACTCTGGATTGGTTTAGAATTAACATGCACCCTTTTGGCAGTAGAAAGAGCTCGTTGAGAGCTTTCATTTCAATCCATCCATCCATCTTCTCCCGCTTATCCGTGGTCGGGTCTCGGAGGTAGCAGTTCCAGCAGAGAGCCCCAAACTTTCCTTTCCCTGGCCACATCAACCAGCTCTGACTGGGGGATCCCAAGGCGCTCCCAGGCCAGCGAAGAGATATAATCCCTCCACCTGGTCCTAGGTCTACCCCTTGGTCTCTTCCCAGCTGGACGTGCCTGGAACACCTCCCTAGGGAGGCGCCCAGGTGGCATCCTAACTAGGTGCCCGAACCACCTCAACTGGCTCCTTTCGACGCGAAGGAGGAGCGGTTCAACTCCGAGTCCCTCCCGGATGACTGAACTTCTCACCTTATCCCTAAGGGAGACGCCAGCCACCCTGCGGAGAAAACCCATCTCGGCCGCTTGTATCCGCGATCTCGTTCGTTCGGTCATGTAGAGCTTTCATTTGATATATATAACTCATTTTTGACCAAAATGTCTCTCTCACCCCTCGATATGACTTTAATTTAATGTGACATACAGTACTAAGTTGACAGCTGACTTTCACTTTTCTTAAGATATTATATTCGACATACAATACTCTGGCTTAAAACTGTTATGACAGATACTTGACATACTTGGCTTTTTTATGCCAGCTTTTAAATCTATAAGGTCTATAAATTAGTTTGACATGAGTACGATATTTGTAAGCTCTCACCAGCTGTGGCGGCAGGGCGCTGAGGTCCTGCTCCACCTGCCTCAGCAGCAGCTTCAGTTTGCTCCCCGTCACGTGGAGCTTCTCCTGGGCCTCTCTGCTCTCCTCCTCTTCCTCCGGCTGCAGCTGCGCCCACAGCGCCTGCAGCTCCACCTGCTGCGCCTGCCTGGCCTGCAGCTCCGCCTGCAGAGCCTGCACACCACAAACATTACACAGGGTGACGGGGGCAGAACAGCAGGAGAATGAATACACAAGCAAAGCATGGTGGTGGGCTTACTGTGAGTGTGCTGCGGTGTTGTTGCAGCGCTGCCACAGGTGTGTGTGGGTCTCTGATGTCCACTGCGTAGCGCCGGCTCTCTGCGTGGGCCAGCCACAGCAGCAGGGAGTGGAGGCGCTCATGGAACTCCTGCAGGGAGAAGACAGTGATGGAAACATATTAGATGTTCTACTTAAATAATTGTACCAATACTACAGGGAAAAAATACTCGGTTACAAGTAAACATACAGTATTAGCATCAACATATACTCAACATACCAAGTACTTATGCAGAATAGCTCATTTCAAAATGTTATATCATTATTGATGCAGTTGTATGTGCATGGCTTTAATGTTGCAGCTGGTAAAGGTGGATCTGTAATTACTTTATATACTGATCAATCTAAAAAAAATGGTATTGATTAAAATCTTCAAAGAAACTAAAGCCTAAAGTAGCAGTAGCAGAAGTAATGGTGTATTTCGAGTCTCTCCTGACCTGGCAGCGCATCAGCGTGCCCCTCAGGCTGCTGTCCCACAGCTGGAGGCTGGAACAGGCTCTGCTCCACCCTCGGTTCATAGCAGCCGCTCTCTGCAGCTCCGGAGCCCGCAGGTTCACTGACAGCATGATGGACTTGTAGCGGGTAAACATCTTCTGCATCTCCTGCAGCAGAACAGACATGAGTATTAAGCAACAGCTGAGTGCTGATCATCAGATCTGTCAGATTAGGTCTTTCAGCTCACCTTTAGTTCTTTGGCTCTGGCTGCCATGTCCTCGATACTGGCTGCTGGGTCGGACTGCTGGAGGCGCTCCAGTTCCGGGGTGACATTTTCCAACCAGGAAGTGATGTCATCGAGGTCAGATGAGAGGTTTTGGGGCTCCTGAGGGTCGGCGTGCAGGTCGCTCCTGGACTGAGCCTGGATCAGCTCCCAGCGCTCAATCACACCTGAGAGCACGGACATTAGTGTTTTTGTTTAAAGATGTATTTAAATCATCACCGCTTAGCAACTCATGGCATTGATATCCACTTTAAACTGTTCCTTTTAAAGCGGAACGTGTTTAACACTCAACTAACAATACTGCTATGTTTTGTACCTTAAACGATACAGTGAACATGGAGTCTCCCCGCGTCTCACCTGACTGTTTGTCTGAAGCTGTCAGTCCCGTCAGCCCGAGCTCCTCCGGACGCTCCTCATCATCCAGGATCAGAGAAACTCTCTTAATGTCCTCGATGCTGCCGCTGCACTGAGACATGAGATGCAGCTGCACACACACACACACACACACACACACACACACACACACACACACACAGTGTTTAGAGCTGGAGCTGCAAACTGTATGAAGCATCTTCTCAGTTATATACAGTTATACTGAACGTACATAGCCCTGCTTCCGAGGGGTGCTGGTGAGGGTGGGGGGGGCCTCGGTGTGGCCCTCAGAGTCCAGCTGCAGGGACTGTGTTTCTGCGTCTTCCTGGGACCGCCATCTTGGAGACTCGAGTGCGTCCATGCTTGAGACTGAAAAAACAAGCAAAGAAAAGTCAAACCAAAGACTATCCAGTATTATTCACAACCAAAAACATGCACGTGAAAAGTACTTCCAAGTTACAACACGTCATGATGTAACAATTGTGAAGCCAAGAAAATATGCAACCCAAGTTTGAATCAACCGCCACCAGGGAATGAACAGCTTGGTATCTGTGTGGTAGCTTTTACTTTATGGCGTATTTCACATGTTTGAGCAGGTACAACATGCTTCCTTTGTATACCTTAGTAAACGGAGGATTTTAATTTATTTAAAGAAACATGACATTCAATGGTCAATGCAAAGATTTTGAGGATCATTTCGAGTTTTATAAATGTCTAAAAATGAACCGAGGAGTGAAGTAGAGGAACAGAAAGGCGGTAAAACAAAGTGAGGAAGATTAAAGACAGGGGCAGTTTCTCAATCTCGAGGATACTGGCTTCCAAGCCAATATTTCAAGGATGCTACGTCATCAAGTGGCACAGCAGGATCGTTCCAATGTCCAGCATACTTGGAATTCCACCGAGGCCGCGTCCTTGGTTTGGGGGAAATTTCGAGGCTGCACATGGGTAGACTTCGCGTCCTTAAAATCCCCACAATGCTTTGCGCACGGAACAATCTCAAAAACCCTTGCGGAGAATGGCTGAACCGACGCAGCACACATTTAAATGTAAGTATGTAGTGGCGTAGAACATGTGTTGGTAAATATGTTACTTTGTTACATTTGTTTGTTATCATCAAAAATGTGTTCCGTGAAAGTAAAGCAAGTTCATAATTAGATAGACATCGTGAGGTATTTATTTTCGGTACAGTTTATGTTGAAACCGTTAGAGAGAGTGGCACAGTTGTTAGCCTGTTCCATTCTTCTTCGTTTTCCGAAGCCGTGGCTTGGAAGCATACTTGCTTCGTTTCTGAAGGAAGTGACTTGGAAGTACGCGACTAACAAGCCAGCATCCTCGAGATTGAGAAACGGCCAGGATGTTGGAGGAGGATGAAAGGTCATGAGCTGAAATGAACACGACAAAACATATTGGACCGGTAAATGAAAGAAAGGTTGTCGGGGTAAAGACATGGAAATTCTGTATTTCTCCCCAAAATGAAAGATATCCAAATGATATACAGTTTATTGACTTTAACACAAGTTTGAAAAATACCTCTTGAACATAAATGTGTGAGAGAAATAAGGTAGAAAGTGTTTGCGTTGGCAGTGAAGGATGTCCCAACCCACAGCTACAGGAAATAAAGTGTCAGCGACAGCAGCATGACAGACATATGGAAACAGCCAGTGAGTGGATTTATTAAGCAGAAGGTGAAGATCTCCTGATGCCTACCCAGAGAGGGGGCTCGCGGGGCCTCGATAAACTCCTCCCGACTCTCAGTCACCTCTGAGGGAGAGAGGTGGCAGACCAGAGCTGTAGGGATGTGTTTGATAGTTTGATTGTGTGTGAAATTGATGTCATATTTTGTCTTTTTTCACTTTTTAGAAATCCCATTTCATCTAAAGTCTAGCACAGGGGTTTCAAACTCAAGGCCCGGGGGCCAAATCCGGGCCCGCGACTTCATTTCATGTGGCCCCACAAGAGCTTGCAAAGAATATAATATGTTTATTATACGGGTACATGCCGATTTACAGAAGCACGTTGCCCATAAACTACATGTCCCACAATGCATCTCTGAATTTGGCTTTTCTTTTAAAATCATTTTGTGACATTCTCACTGAAGAGACTTGCAATTATTTGCCCTAGACTTCTGCTTTCAGACCCAGTTAATTATGTAGTTATTACCCTATCCGATAATAATCCAATGCAGAGGCAATCATGTAATATAATACATTATTTGATATAGAATTATCTATTTATATATGTATTTTTATATAGTCTTTAAGTTACAACCGGCCCCCCTGCAGATTCATTTAGTCAACCAGCAGAACGAAAGTAAAAAGGAGCTTTTCTAGTAAACCAGTAATATCTTTCTCAAAAGTATTCCTTCTCTCAGCCTTTCTGCTGTTTCTCCGTTTCACTTTTTTTCTCCTCTACAAGCACTCAGACATTACAGTCATTTAAGGAGGGGATTCTTAAAGTGGGATCTGTGAGATAAAGATATTCTGGCCATTACTTCCAGCCACGTTAACGTTACAATAGAAACTCTGATATGATTGTGAAAACTCATGTCAATCTGTCATGAGCAAGGCACTTCACTAGTTCCAGATGCTGCCAAGGAACCTTGTCTTGGAGTAGGGGGTCCCTGGAAAATGTGGAAACCCGTGACCTAATGGATAATACCGATAAGTTGTTGGTGATGTGGTCGGCTAGACGAAGCTTCCAGTTTCATTACCTTGTTACATTTAAAACACGCCGTTCACTCAACGCATACAAAAAAGGAATTGGTAAATAGTGTATGTTCTTGTCCATAAATCTCTGTGTTTCTATAAACCTACCTGACAGTGCGCTGAAGTAAGTTCTGTCATCCTCATGCTCTTCCTCCTCCTCGTCCTCCTCATGTGACGACCCCCCCACGTCTCCGGTGTGGTCCCACTCCAGCGGCAGCGAGTCCACGCTCACCGGGGTCTCCCGCCCCGAGCGCTCCAGCGGAGACGCCAGCAGGTGGGTGGGTGTTGCCGGGAAGCTTCCTTGGCTCCGCCCCAACCTCGGGCGGCCAATCAGCTCCGGGCTGGACTCCAGATAGAAGGTGCTTCTAGAGAGCTCCGGTTCTTCTTTGATCTAAAATCGGGTATAAAGAATAGAAAAATTACGATGTTAAAGGGCACCTATTATGTAAAATCCACTTGTTCATGTCTCTTCTACATCAACATGTGTCCCCTCTTCTTCATGTCTCTTCTACATCAACATGTGTCCCCTCTTCTCCATGTCTCTTCTACATCAACATGT